>JBBDGP010004957.1:0-279861 GCA_037952835.1 Lithobates septentrionalis
ACAGGCAGTGAGCGGCCCCGGAGACACAGACAGTGAGTGACCAGTGTGACACAGCCATAACCATTGCATAGTGCGGCAGCGGCGGCCGCCGCTGCTGCTCTTTAGATTGCTAACAGCCTGACACAGGCAGTGAGCGGCCCCAGCGGTACTTTGGGCAGCCAGCCTACCGGGATATTTCCCGGTATCCCGGTAGGCCAGTCCGGCCCTGCCAACCGATGGAAATCATAGAAGCTGCACCAATGGTCACTTCCCAGTAAATGATAAACAATAACCCAAAATCTGACCGGCTAGTCTTACCCCAGAGTTCACCTTGATGCCGCTGCATTGGGCCCTCCAATAAAATACCTGAAACGTCCAGAAGAAATCTCTAATGAATAGGTCATTAGGGCCCCTGACTGTGACAGCGTCATGGCTGCCCTACCTACCACCAGCCCCCCAATCCTATAAAGGTCTACTGATGGCGCTGTGCAACCAAAAAAAAGAGTCCAAGTTTTAGCACGGTGACCAGCATGTTCATTGAATGTGTTCATTGTGGTCAGTAGACGTCACTTAGGTGAGGCCTGGAGCGAGCCAAGCTTGTCCAACACAGCATTACTTTTCCTACGTGTCATAAGTGCTTCAAATATTCAGTAATACACACTTACTAAAAACGCACTCCAGATTCTGAGCAGAAAGACTTCTATGGAATCAGTGGTGAAGTTCACCCACTGTCCTGAGGCGGGTGCTTCATGACCGTTCTGGTCAAACCAGTTCAGCTATTTTCATGGGCTTTTCACCTATTTTTTTCCTCTTTCTCTTGTCAAGTATGAGGACAGCAAGAGTTACAAAAATACTTATCAAACACCCCTTGAATGCCGGAGAACTTGTTTTGGCACCAGGTCCCCAGCATTGTAAGATCTCAGCTCAGGAGAGATATAATGTTCCTAGAACCTCATAATGTAAGTGCTCCATCACAGGGGTTAACCAGCATTAGGTATTAGGGCTTATGGTTAGGATATGGTCGCATATTTTCAGTGCTCTATGTATGTAATGTGAATTGCGGTTCAGCTGCTCCTTCATTTTAAATAGCCTACCAACTTGACACAATTGATTTAATAATGGACTAGCAACTGCAGTGATGTGATCATGTTAATATACTTAAAAAAGAGACAACATTACAACATCGGTGTTGGATTCAGATAGAGGAAGGGTTGAGTGCTGGTGCCAGTTAGGACAAGGGTTGCATGTTGGAGTAATTTAATGGAGGGTTAAGTGTTGTGGTCAGTTAGGGTTGAGGATTGATTATTGGTTTAGATTGAGGTGAAGGGTTAAGTGTTGGGGTCAGGTTGGTTGAGGATTGAGTGTTGGGGTCAGAAGAAGGATTAAGGGTTAGGATCAGATAAAGGAAGGATTGAGTGTTGGGCTCAGATAGGGAAGGGTTGAGCATTGGGGTCAGATAGGGAGAGGGTTGAGTGTTGTGGTCAGGTTGGGTAAGGGTTAAGTGCTGGGGTCAGATAGGTGAGGGGTTGAGTGATGGGGTCAGGTTGGTTGAGGACTGAGTTTTCAGGTAAGACAGAAGGAGGGTGGAGTGTTGGGGCCAGGTTGGGTGAGGGTTGAGTGCTGGGATCAGACAGAGGAAGGAGTAAGGGTTAGGATCAGATGGGGAAGGGAAGGGTTGAGTGTTAAGGTTAGGTTGTGATATTTGTGTGTTAGGTACTAATAAGGGCAAGGATTAAGTGTTGGGCTCTAATAGGGAAGGGTTGAGCGTTGGGGTCAGATAGGGAAAGGGTTGAGTGGTGTGGTCAGGTTGGGTGAGGGTCAAGTCCTGGGGTCAGATAGGGAAAGGGTTGAGTGTTGGAGTCAGATTGTTTGAGGCATGAGTGCTGCGGTCAGACAGAGGAAGGATTGAGGGTTAGGATCAGATAAGGGAAGGGTTAAGTGTTGGGGATAGATTGTGTGAGGAATGAGTGTTAGGATCAAATAAGGGAAGGATTAGGTGTTGGGTGAGATAGGGAAAGGGTTGAGCATTGGGGTTAGGGTAGGTAAGGGCTGAGTGCTGAGGTCAGGTTAGTTGAGTGCTGATTGTTGGATTGAGGTTGTGTTAGGGTTGAGTATTGGGTTCAGATAGGTGAGGTTATGAGTTTTGGAGTTAGATTGGTTGAGGATTGAGAGTGAGGATCAAGTAAGGGAAGGGTTAATTGTTGAGGTTAGGTTGTGTGAGGATTGAGTGTAATGCCGCGTACACACGGTCGGACTTTTCGTCTACAAAAGTCCAACGGACGCTGACGGACTAAAGCTGGCTGGTAATCCGATCGTGTGTGGGCTTCTCCGGACTTTCAACATACTTTTTTAGCCTCAAATCCGACGTACTTTAGATTTGAAACATGCTTCAAATCTTTACTTCGTAACTACGACGGACCCCGAAATCCGCTCGTCTGTGTGCTAGTCCGACGGACAAAAAGCCACACTAGGGCACCTATTGGCTACTGGCTAGGAACTTCCTTATTTTAGTCCGGTGTACGTCATCACGTAAGAATTCAACGGACTTTTGTGTGATCGTGTGTAGGCAAGTCCGTTCGTTAGAAAGTATGCCGCAAGTCCGCCGCAAGTCCGCCGAAAGTCTGCCGGAAGTCTGTCGGACAGGCTGTCTGACTTTTGTAGACGAAAAGTACGACCGTGTGTACGCGGCATTAGAGTCAAAAAAGGGAAGGACTGAGTGTTGTCTCAAGGAAGGGTTGAGCTTTGGGGTCAGGAGGATAGTTAAGGGTTGAGTGCTGGGGTCAGTTTGGTTGGAGACTGATTGTTGGACCAGGTTATGTGAGGGCTGCATGTTGGGGTCAGATAGTGAAAGGGTTGAGTGCTGGGGTCAGATAGGTTAGGTCTTGAGTGTTGGGAGTCAGAGCGGTTGGAGATTGAGTGCTGCGGTCAGACAGAAGAAGGATTGAGGGATAGGATCAGATAGGGGAAGGATTTATTGTTGGGGTTAGGTTGCGTGAGGATTGAGTGTTAGGATCAAATAAGGGAAGGAATGAGTGTTGGGCTGAGATAGGGAAAGGGATGAGCTTTGGGGTCAGGCTAGGTAAGGGCTGAGTGCTAAGGTCAGGTTAGTTGAGGACTAATAGTCTGATCAGGTTGTGTGAGGGCTGAGTGTTGGGTTCAGATAGATGGAGGGCTAGATGTTGAGGGTCAGATAGTTAAAGGGTTAATTCCTGGGGTCAGATAGGTGAGGTTTTGAGTTTTGGAGTTAGATTGGTTGAGGATTGAGGGTGAGGATCAAGTAAGGGAAGGGTTAAGTGTTGAGGTTAGGTTGTGTGAGGATTGAGTGTTATGCCGCGTACACACGGTCGTACTTTTCGTCTACAAAAGTCAGACAGCCTGTTCGACAGACTTCCGACAGACTTCCGGCAGACTTTCGACGGACTTGCGGCATACTTTCTAACGAACAGACTTGCCTACACACGATCACACAAAAGTCAGTCGAATTCTTACGTGATGACGTACACCGGACTAAAATAAGGAAGTTCATAGCCAGTAGCCAATAGCTGCCCTAGCGTGGGTTTTTGTCCGTCGGACTAGCATACAGACGAGCGGATTTTTCGACCAGACTCGAGTCCGTCGTAAAGTTTTAAAGCATGTTTCAAATCTAAAGTACGTCGGATTTGAGGCTAAAAAAGTACGTTGAAAGTCCGGAGAAGCCCACACACGATCGGATTACCAGCCAGCTTTAGTCCGTCAGCGTCCGTTGGACTTTTGTAGACGAAAAGTACGACCGTGTGTACGCGGCATTAGAGTCAAATAAGGGAAGGACTGAGTGTTGGGCTCAGGGAAGGGTTGAGCTTTGGGGTAAGGAGGATAGTTAAGGGTTGAGTGCTGGGGTCAGGTTGTTGGAAGACTGATTGTTGGACCAGGTTGTGTGAAAGAGTTAAGTTCTGGGGTCAGTAATGGCAAGGGTTGAATGTTGGGGTCATTTAGAAGGAGGGTTGGGTGTTGGGATCAGTTAATGTTTTGGATTGATTGTTGGGGTCCGGTATGGGAAGGGTTGAGTGCTAGGAGGGTTGAGTGTTGGGATCACTCAGAGGTTGAGGATTGATTGCTGAGGTCAATGGGGGGGCTGAGAGTTGTGGCCAGGAACTGTTCTAGGTATACCACAGACACACCTATGGCACCACCCAAAAGCAATAGTGATTAACATTCTGCACCCTCCTGAAGAGTCACTAATTTGGGCACCCATGTATACCAAGACTGCAGCACACCCCTCAGGACAGACTCTGCTTGCTCCAGACCCATCCATCCTTCACCACTTAGAGAGTCATTAACCCAAAATGACTTTGCTGGTCACAGGTCCCATGCTGGGATGACAGCCCCCCAAAAAACTTCCTCAAGGACCCCCATAGTGGTTTCTGTATTTGGCAAAGAAAAACCATTCTATGAAAGTGTAGCGCTGGTAGATTTATGATCTACCATCTAATAGGTAAATTTAGTGAATTGCTCGTTAGGGGAATTAGATTTGCATCTGTTCCAGCTTGGCTGACGTTGCGTGTGGTTCCACACTGAGCTGGTGGGTGTCGCTGTTACCATTGGCTGGTGTTGGAAGGGCAATGTGTCGAAGCGCATGGGTGCTCCTCTGTCCCGGAGACAACTCGGTGGAGGTGGTCCTTCGAGTTGCATTCTGGGAGAAGGTATTTATGGGACAGACGCCATGTTTTGGGGTTCGTTTTACAGCCACCTGCTGGCCCTCCTGGCCGACAGGTATGCGTTAGAGTGCTACCTCGTGGTCCTCCGTTCCGGAGGCCCGCGCCGCTGCGGCGCGTGGGTGGGCCCAGAAGCCTGTCTGGGGCCTACCACAGCAGCAGAGGAACGGTCCTGAGCTGTCTATGCAGAGTGAAGAAGCTGGACAACCGAGAAGATCCCAGGGGAGGACCAGTCATGGAAGGATCATGCAGAGTGCTGGTCTGGAGAGGGGCCTGGTGACTCGGTTAGAGGACGTATCCTAAAGTAATTCTACAGCATAGTACTGCCGGGTTGGCTTAGGGGTCCAAGTACTGTGTCTGACATTCACGGTAAAATTTAATACATCCTGTGGCAGAGGATTGTACGGGTTTATTTCAATCAAGTCTGTGGCAGAGGCTTTTGTTCGTGCTACGTACTGGCTGCTAGGCAAGAGAGAGAGGCCTATCCAGGCGAGATTGTGTCCCACAAGTGGATTGCATCCGATTACAATATTCAACTTTAAAGGATGTTCTCAAGAATCCTAAAGAAAGGTATTTGAGCTTCCCTGCAGCTTCCCTCCTGCCTCTTTCCTGCTACTTCCTTCGTTACTTGGTTCAATAAAGCATTGAAAACGTACTCAAGTGTTGGTGCTTTTATCGTCCAGAGGTAAACTCAATGGAACCCTAGACCCGGTCCTGGTGAAACAGGGGTGTCGAGAGTGAGGTAACAAGCCCGCTTAAACCAGCAGCTCCACCGAGAGTTAGTGCTACAAAAGGAATTGCAGAGATTGGTCACACCGCTAAAAAAAGAAACACCCTAAAAGCAAACTGGGAGCTTTGGTTGGGGAACTATTTTGTATAAAAAAGATCCAGTTGGGCCACCGGCAAAGACAAATTGGCATGCCAATAGCTCAACGTGGCAGTCCATGGGAGTGCTCTGGGGCCCCGGCTCTCGATACATTGTAACTTCTGCAGGAAGCATTTAGATACATTGAATCTACTTTTTATAAAACTGATGCGTCAGCAGCAGCTGACGTTGAAAAAGAGAGTAAACAGGGGGCCACCCAACTTACGGGGCCCCATCAGACGTAGTGACGCCCCCCCCCCCAGCATGGCTCATGCACATGGCCCATACAAGCCAAGACGGTTAACCCCATGTGTGCTGGACCTTCATGCATTTTAAAGGAGCAGTCTCCTGGAGTGGATCAGATGGTACACTTCCTACATTTAAGGTCCCGATGCCTCGTACTTACAGGCACTGCGGTGTAGCCAAGGCTCCGGTCCCTTTAAGCCATTCCTGACTTGCCGAAAACAGGATGTTTGAGGTGTGTGAATGGGGAGGAGGAGGAGGAGGAGGGGCCCTCAGCTGACTGCAGCCTCTTCATAGCTGGGAGTCACTTCCCAAGGAGGATTCCTGACTCCCAGCTGTAATGGGGAGCGGCAGGCAGCAGGGGGCGGTGCTGAGACCGTATAGGGTGGCACATCATTAATAATGGATCTGCGGGACCTTGTCCTTTAAAATTAAATGTTAATTATTGACAAGGTCATTGTCCGCTGCTGGGATAAGAGGGAGAGACAAATTAGTAGAGGAACCTGAGATACCACCTGGAGCTCAGGGACACTGAGGGGGGGGGGGGGGGGGGGGGAGGAGAGAGCTCGCAATCTAACTGGGGGGGGGATCAGCTGTAACCCATGGGGAATATTTATGACGCATAAGCTGGTTATCCAGCTTATGTATCGTAAAGAAAAAATAAAATTGGTTGTAATTATAAAGCGCATTCACTTTTGCCCTCCCTGTGCCCTTTATCTATAGCGCTATCTCCAGGGATCGATGTGTTATTGGGAACGGAGTCAGGCTGCTTTATCCCCCCCGAGCGTAGCGTCTTGGAGCGATCGGTGAGCTGGAGAAGGAATCCACCGGTGTCAGAAGTTGATGGATCGGGATAGATGAGCATGAATGAGGATGTATGGATGAGCCATTGATGAGGATGGATGAGCCATGGATGGGGATGAATGAAGATGGATGGATGAGCCATGGATGGGGATGAATGAAGATGGATGGATGAGCCATGGATGGGGATTAATGAAGATGGATGGATGAGCCATGGATGGGGATGGACGAGCCATGGATGTGGATGTATGAGCCAGGGATGAAAATGGATGAGGATGGATCAGCTATGGATGTGGATGGATGAGCCAGGGATGGGGATGGATGAGAATGGATAGGGATGGATGAGGAATGGATGGGGATGGATGAGAATGGATAGGGATGGATGAGGAGGGATGAGCCATGGATGGGGATGGATGAGAATGGTTGAGGAGGGATGAGAATGGATAGGGATGGATGAGGATGGATGAGGATGGATGAGGAGGGATGAGCCATGAGTGTAGATGGATGAGCCATGAGTGGGGATGGATGGGGATGGATGAGGATGGATGAGGCATGAATTGGGATGGATTTATTTATTATTTTTATTTATTTCAGGTACTTATATAGCGCCGTCAATTTACGCAGCGCTTTACATATAGATTGTACATTCACATCAGTCCCTACCCTCAAGGAGCTTACAATCTAAGGTCCCTAACTCACATTCATACATACTAGGGACAATTTAGACAGGATCCAATTTACCTACCAGCATGTCTTTGGAGTGTGGGAGGAAACCAGAGTACCCGGAGGAAACACACGCAGGTACAGGGAGAACATGTAAACTCCAGGCAGGTAGTGCCATGGTTGGGATTCGAACCAGTGACCCTTCTTACTGCTAGGCGAAAGTGTTACCCACTACACCACTGTGCTGCCCATGGATGGATGAGGCATGGATGGGGATGGATGAGGCATGGATGGGGATGGATGAGCCATGGATGAGGATGGATTAGGATGGATGAGCCATGGATCAGCCAGGGATGAGCCAGGGATGAGCCAGGAATGTGGATGGATGAGCCATGGATGAGGATGGATTAGGATGGATGAGCCATGGATCAGCCAGGGATGAGCCAGGGATGAGCCAGGGATGTGGATGGATGAGCCATGGATGAGGATGGATTAGGATGGATGAGCCATGGATGAGCCAGGGATGAGCCAGGGATGAGCCAGGGATGAGGATGGATGAGCCATGGATGGGGATGGATGAGCCATGGATGGGGATGAATGAGGAGGGATGAGCCATGGATGGGGATGAATGAGGAGGGATGAGCCATGGATGGGGATAGATGAGGATGGATGGGGATGGATGAGCCATGAGTGGGGATGGATGAGCCATGAATGGGGATGGATGAGTATGGATGGGGATGGATGAGCCATAAATGAGCCATGGATGGGGATGGATGAGGATGGATGGGCCATGGATGAGAATGGATGAGCCTTGGATGGGGATGGATGAGGATGGATGGGAAAGATGAGCCATGGATGGGGATGAATGATGCATGGATGGGGATGATTAACCATAGATGAGGATGGATTAGGATGGATGAGCCATGGATGGGGATGGATGAGGGTGGATGAGGATGTATGGAGATGGATGAGCCATAGACGAGCCATGGATGAGGATGGATGAGCCATGGATGGGGATGGATGGGAATGGATGAGCCATGGATGGGGATGGATGAGGATGATGAGCCATGGATGGGGATGATTAACCATAGATTAGGATGGATTAGGATGGATGAGCCATGGATGGGGATGGATGAGGGTGGATGAGGATGTATGGAGATGGATGAGCCATAGACGAGCCATGGATGAGGATGGATGAGCCATGGATGGGGATGGATGGGAATGGATGAGCCATGGATGGGGATGGATGAGGATGATGAGCCATGGATGGGGATGAATGAGCCATGGATGAGGGTGGATGGGGATGGATGAGCCATGGATGGGATGGATGAGCCATGGATGGGGATGGATAGGGATGGATGAGCCATGGATAGGGATAGATGAGCCAGGGATGGGGATGAATGAGCTATGGATAGGGATGGATGAGCCATGGATAGGGTTGGATTAGCCATGGATAGGGATGGATGAGCCATGGATAGGGATGGATGAGCCATGGATAGGGATGGATGAGCCATGGATAGGGTTGGATGAGCCATGGATATGGTTGGATGAGCCATGGATAGGGATGGATGAGCCATGGATAGGGATGGATGAGCCATGGATAGGGTTGGATGAGCCATGGATAGGGATGGATGAGCCATGGATAGGGTTGGATGAGCCATGGATAGGGATGGATGAGCCATGGATAGGGATGGATGAGCCATGGATAGGGTTGGATGAGCCATGGATAGGGATGGATGAGCCATGGATAGGGTTGGATGAGCCATGGATAGGGTTGGATGAGCCATGGATAGGGATGGATGAGCCATGGATAGGGTTGGATGAGCCATGGATAGGGATGGATGAGCCATGGATAGGGTTGGATGAGCCAGGGATGAGCACAGATCAGCGCTGTGGGAACTGACGATCCACTCCACAGCGGTGCTGCACCGGCTCTCTCCCCTCCTCACACATTGTACCGATCAGCACGAGGAGAGGGGAGGAGCCAAACCGGACATGCTCTGGTTTGTTTACAAGGGATAACTCTTTCATTGGACGGTGTGATCACTTGGTGAAGGACCACTGTCATTGGCCCTTTACCCGGATCCTAAAGGTCACGGACATTCCTGGGTGCACGCCCTCCCTGTACCCGTCATTTGGCTATGGCCCAGTCGGCAAGTGGTTAAAGGGAAAGTGTAAAAAGAAAAAAAGAAAAGAAAATTTAACAATTAAAAAAAAAAAAATGTAACCGCTTGCCGCCCGCCGGTTGTCATATGACGGCCAGGCGGCGCGGCTCTCGTTCTGGGAGGGCATCATATGATGCCCTCGCCTTCCCAGCCCACCAGGGGGCGTGCGCGCCCGCCGGGTCACTGGGCACCCGATGCGTGTACCCGGCAGCTGTGATGTCCGCTGGGCACCCGCGATTGCCTGGTAATCATTGCATTTTATAGCACTGATCGCTGTATAAATGTGAATGGTCTCAAAAATGTGTCAAAAGTGTCCGATATGTCCGCCGCAATATCGCAGTCATGATAAAAATCGCAGATCACCATTATTAATAAAAAAAAAAATAATAAAAATGCTATAAATCTATCCCCTATTTTGTAGACGCTATAACTTTTGTGCAAACCAATCAATATACGCTTATTGTGATTTGTTTTTTACCAAAAATATGTAGAAGAATACATATCGGCCTAAACTGAGGAAAAAATTTGTTTTTTTTTTTAAATTGGATATTTATTATAGCAAAAAGTAAAAAATATTTTTTTTTGTCCCTCTTCTTTTGTTTATAGCGCGAAAAATAAAAACCGCAGAGGTGATCAAATACCACCAAAAGAAATCTCTATTTTTGGGGAAAAAATGATAAAAATTTCATTTGGGTACAGTGTTGCATGACAGTGCAATTGTCATTCAAAGTGTGACAGCGCTGAAAGCTGAAAAATGGCCTGGGCAGGAAGGGGGTGAAAGTGCATTGTATTGAGATGATTAAAGCCCCCGTCCCTCCTTCGCTCACACGCAGAAGTGAACGCACATGTACGTCACGCCCGCATATGTAAACAATGTTCAATCCACACATGTGAGGTATCGCCACAAACGTCAGAGTGAGAGCAACAATTCTAGCCCTAGACCTCCTCTGTTACTCTAAACTGGTGACCTGTAAACAATTTTAAAATGCCGCCTATGGAGATTTTTAAGTACCGAAGTTTGGCGCCATTTCACAGGCGTGCGCAATTTTGAAATTGTGACCATGTTGGGCATCCATTTACTTGGCGTAACATCATCTTTCACAATATACCCAAAAAATGACTAACTTTAGTGTTTTCTTTTTTTTTTAATTCACAAAAGTTTTTTTTCCAGTGTTTGAAAAATTGCTGCGAAAATACCGCATGAGATAAAAAGTTGCCGCCATTTTTTTCCCTAGGGTCTCTGCTAAAAAAATTGTACATAATGTTTGAGGGGTTCTAATTAATTTTCTAGCAAAAAAAAATGATGTTTTTTTAAATGTAGGAGAGAAATGTCAGAACTGGCTTGGGTGGAAAGCGGTTAAAAAAGAAATACAAAAATGAGATCTGGCTGTCTTTCTCCCGGTGGCCACTGGGGGGCAGTGTGCTCTGTGTTCTTCTCAGGAAGTGTTGGGCTGCGGTTTCTGCCCCAGCCACTTCCTTGAGGAAACCCAACAATGAAACGCATTGATGCGCAAGGGCTCACTGTATACTCTGTATCATTATATATGAATTTTAATCTTTGAATGCTCTATCTATACCATGTATTTTTTTCAATAAATATTGTTATATTTTTCTATACCTCTTTATTGTTTTCTATGCCTTTAAAGTCCGACCTAGGGCTACTTAGCAAGTATCCCTCTTTTTCTGTTCCCCTTAAACCTATGAATGTGGCTATGTGAGTGCTCTCTTTTTTTACTTATACTGCATTTGACCTCAGCGTATTAAAGACCACAAGAGTAGGTCCTTCTCTGGTGATGGTGTCTCCCACCCCACAAGGGAATTGCTTGAGGACATCCCAAATGGTTATGAATTGAACCAGCCTGCATGTGTCCTGCTTCTTAATATAGGGGGTCACCAATGCCAAGAGTTGGTGAAAGCAGGGGTCCGTCATCCAGAGATAATTCCAAAAATCGTCCGGATTATTCTCCTGGAGCTCCCGTAGCAAAGGCATATGACATAATTGGTCACCATTAATAAAGCAACCAATTTTTGGTCCAAGGAATCCTTCTCCTCCTGTTCCTGGACTGGACTTGGGTCAAAGCAATAACTCCAAGGCCAATAATAAATAACATGTTATTTCCTCCAATTCCACAACCAAACCAGAATCAGTGGGATCCCTGAGCGTGTCACCTGCCACGTCGCCTGGCACCAGCCATCCGTCCTTGCATCAGATGTCCCAGCAGAGTCCGTCCTTGCATCAGGTGCCCCAGCAGAGTCCGTCCTTGCATCAGGTGCCCCCAGCAGAGTCCGTCCTTGCATCAGGTGCCCCCAGCAGAGCCCCCTTACATCAGATGTCCCCAGCGGAGCCCCCCCTCACACCAGGAGTCCCCAGTGGAGCCCCCCCTCACACCAGGAGTCCCCAGCGGAGCCCCCCCTCACATCAGGAGTCCCCAGCGGGGCCCCCTTCACACCAGGAGTCCCCAGTGGAGCCCCTCCTCACACCAGGAGTCCCCAGCGGTGCCCCCCTCACACCGGGAGTCCCCAGCAGAGCCCCCCTCACACCATGAGTCCCCAGGGAAACCACCCTCACACCAGGAGTCCCCAGCGGAGCCCCCCTCACACCAGGAGTCCCCATTGGAGCCCCCTCACATCAGGAGTCCCCAGCGGAGCCCCCCTCACATCAGGAGTCCCCAGCGGAGCCCCCTCTCACACCAGGAGTCCCCATTGGAGCCCCCCTTACATCAGGAGTCCCCAGCAGAGCCCCTCCTCACATCAGGAGTCCCCAGCAGAGCCCCTCTCACATCAGGAGTCCCCAGCGGAGCCCCCTTCCCATCAGGAGTCCCCCAGCGGAGCCCCCCTCCCATCAGGAGTCCCCAGCGGAGCCCCCCTCACATCAGGAGTCCCCAGCGGAGCCCCCCTCACATCAGGAGTCCCCAGCGGAGCCCCCCCTCACATCAGGTGTCCCCAGTGGAGCCCCCTTCACATAAGGAGTCCCCAGCGGAGCCCCCCTCACATCAGGAGTCCCCAGTGGAGCCCCCCCTCACATCAGGTGTCCCCAGTGGAGCCCCCCCTCACATCAGGTGTCCCCAGTGGAGCCCCCCTCACATCAGGTGCCCCAGTGGAACCCCCACTTACATCAGATTCCCCCAGCGGTGCAACCCCCCCACCTCAGGTGTCCTAGTAGGAGGATACTGTCTCCCTCCACCGGCCGCATGGCTAGAACCCCCGCCCCTTTCCATAACAGACTGGCAGCAGGGCGGGGGGGTAGGCGGGGCGAGGCGGAGCGGGGCGGAGGGTGGGCGGTGACGCAGGAGTTCTGTCTAGCCCCCCAGCCGTCTTCCTGGTCTTCTTAAAAATGGCGGCCGGCAGAGACAATGTCTCCGCCGGCCGCGGACCTCTAGCGGCGGCGGCGAAAATCCGTGAAGAACCGGATTTCTCGGGACATTTACCGGGAAACAAAATCGGGAATGGAGTCTAAATCCTGGGAATGTCCCGGGAAATCTGGGACAGTTGGTAACTATGCACACAATCACACCAAAGTCCGATGGATTCGTACGTGATGACGTACACCGAACTAAAATAAGGAAGTTGATAGCCAGCAGCCAATAGTTGCCCTAGCTTCAGTTTTTGTGCGTCGGACTAGCATACAGATGAGCGGATTTCTGGGTCTGGCGGAGTTACGATGTAAAGATTTGAAGCATGTTCCAAATCTAAAGTCCGTCAGATTTTCGACTGGAAAATTCCGCTGAAGGTCCGATGAGGCCCACACATGTTCGGATTGTCCGCCGGACTCGGTCCGTCAGACTTTTCCGGTCAAAAAGTCAGCTCGTGTGTACGCTGCATTAGGCTAACTAGTCTGTAATTCCCAGGGATTTATCTCGGCCCTTTTTTAAATATTGGTGGCTTTTCTCCAATCCACTGGTACCATTCCAGTCAGTAGACCGGTCCTAAAAATGGGTTTCCTAAGTACCCTTGGGTGCAAGCCATCTGGTCCCGGTGACTTATTAATGTTAAGTTTTTCAAGTCTATTTCTAATTCTGTCCTCTTGTTAGCCATGAGGGTGCTTCTTGTGATGTGTCATTAGGATAAACACTGCAGTTTTGGTTACTGAACCCCCCGATTCCCTCATGAAGACTGAGGAGAAGAATAAATTCAATACCTACGCCATCTCTCCATCCTTTGTAACCAGATGCCCTCCTCATTCTTTATGGGGCCAATATGTTTTGATCCCTTTCTTACTATTTATGTACTTTTTTTTGGTTTTACTCTCCTACGCTATGTGCCTTTCGTGTTCAATCTTAGTCGCCCTGATTGTACCCGTACGTTTCTTATTGCATTCTTTGTAAAGTTGGAATGCTGATGATCATCCCTCAGCCTTGTATTTTTTGAAGGCCTTCTCCTTTGCTTTTATATGCATTTTTACTTTGGAGGAAAAGCGGAGTTCCACCCAAAAAATTGAACTTCTGCTTTTCCGGTTCCTCCCCCCCTCCGGTGTCACATTTGGCACCTTTCTTTTTTTTTTTTTTTCAAAATTATTTATTTGTGTCAGAAAACCGGTTCACCGGGATGTGTATAACATGGTATATCTGTATTAACAACATTGACAGCAGTTATTCACATACAGATATGTAAAACAAAGGTGTTGAGCAAAGTCATCTGTTCAATCTTACAATAAACCTCATATGATATGTAACAGAGTATTAGTGTGATTAACTTATATATTATGTTCAGAGATCATAGGTATGGGAGCTGTTTGTCCTTGGTCTCTATCTAGTTGTATACCTTGTTTTAGAATAAGGGTATTTCTAGAAATAATATTCCTTTCGTGAACGATTCTCTGTCTTTTTTATATTATAGAAAGATAGAAAAAGAGGAATATCAGCTGAGAGAAGTCAGAATAGAAACAGGTGAGTGAGGTAGGAGGGAGGGGAGGGGGTGAGGGGGGGAATCAGGGTGACAGCCCACAGAGATGGGGTTGGGCTGGCGTCAGTGGATCTCCGTCTCTAACCATCCGGCGTGAAACGGAGTCATTCGCCAAAAAGAGTTTTTCCCTCTTCCGAATATTTGAAAATGTTCCAGAGTTGCCAGGTTTTAGAGTACTTCTCTTGCCTGTTTAGGCTGGTGAGGATTAAATCCTCCATCTGGTTTATTTCTTCAACTTTTTGAAGCCAAAAGGCTATGGGTGGTGTTTGAGCGGATTTCCAGAATGAAGGAATACATGCTTTCGCTGCGTCCAGTAGATGCCTTATAATTGATTTCTTATAGGAACGGGCGGGTATGTCAGTGGCGTGCAGAAGGAAGTAGGCTGGGTCCTCAGGTATTACTCGGTCAGTGAATTTTTGGATTATTTGGCGTACTTCTCTCCAGAAGACCTGGATCTGAGAGCAGGACCAGAAAATATGGATGAGTGTACCCCTTTCTTCCTGGCATCTCCAGCAAACGTCTGTCGTGGAGGGGAAGATTGATTTAAGTATTGTAGGTGTTCTGTACCAATGTGTGAGAATTTTGTAATTCGTTTCCTGGATTTTGGAGCAAATAGAAGACTTATGAGTGAAAATTAAGATTTGTTGTCTTTTATTGGTTGTGAAGGTGCAATTTAGTTCTTTTTCCCATCTGGTGATACTGTGAGCCTTGTAATCCCCCGATGGTGTAATAAGTAGTTTGTATGTAAGTGAGAGAACGTGTGGCAGGTCTCCTGTCTCTGAGCAAAGCCCTTCCATGGTTGTGAGGGTTTGATTAGTCTCCTGTGGTGGTGGGAGGGTATTTAAAAAGTGGTGTAGCTGTAAAGCTCTGAGAAAATCTAAGCGGAACTGTCCTTCTGGGTCAGTGAGTTCCGATAGTGTTTTCCACTTCCCCGAGGTGCTAAAGTGTGATGCTTGGTGCAAACCCTCTTCTCTCAGTTTCAGAAATTCCCTATCTTGTAGTCCTGGTTGGAACTGGGGATTGCCTAGTATGGGTCTGAGTGGTGAGTTATGTGAAAAATGGGGGGTGGTATGTATCAATTGTGAGCAAACCCGTGATGTGTTACCTATTAGCGGGTGGCGTGTGATTTCTGTTGGGAGGGAGGCGTGACACCACAGAGCCCTGTGTAAGGGGATCTCACTTTGTGCCTGCTCAAGTCTTGTCCATAATTTGGTGTTTGTGTGGCGGCACCAATCAATGAGTCTATTCAGATGGGTCGCTCTGTAATAAGTTTGAAGATCTGGCATCGCCAGGCCCCCATTGAGCTTAGGCAATGTGAGGACTCTTCGGTGTAGACGCGGTTTCTTCCCCGCCCAAAGGAAATGAGTGAAGGCTGTTCTCACCTGGTTAAAATAGTCTACTGGAATGCGTATTGGTATGGCTTACATGATGTATAAGAATTTAGGTAGGATCGACATTTTGAGAATGCTACATCGACCAAACCAGGAATGTAAACCGCTACCCCACTTGACCAGAAGTTGTTTAACCTTATCCAAAAGGGGCGGAAAGTTGAGCTTGTATAGCTGGGAGAGCTTCGGGGGTATTTGCGTGCCCAAGTACTTTAGGGCTGTAGATGTCCATTTAAAGTGGAAGCTGGATTGGAGGTGTGGGATTTGAGATTGGGGGATTCCTATACCCATCGCCTCAGACTTGTTGAAGTTAATTTTCAAATTGGCTAGTTGCCCATAGGTGTGGAATTCTTTCATAAGGCTAGGTAGCGAGATGATGGGTTTTTTGAGGGAAAACATCAAATCATCCGCATATGCGGAAACTTTGAACTGCTCCCTGCCGGTCTCTACCCCTGTGATGTCGGGATTAAGTCTGACGTGACATAAGAAGGGTTCCAGGGATAGTGCGAAGAGCAAGGGCGACAGTGGACAACCTTGGCGAGTTCCGTTCGTAATTAGGAAAGTCTTGGACATTACCCCATTAGCCCGGACTACCGCTGTTGGGTTCAGGTAGGCCGCAGTTACCCAGTTTAACATTTTGTCTCCCAGACCTATGTGTCTCAACGTTGCAAACATGAATTGCCAGCTAACCCGGTCGAAAGCCTTTTCGGCGTCTGTCCCTAGGAACACGCACGGGGTTTTAGTGCTGTTTGCTATATGCAACAAGTTAAGGACTTTGGTCGTGTTGTCCCTGGCTTCTCTCGTCGGGACAAAGCCTACCTGGTCTAAATGGATAAGCGAGGGGAGGTGTTGTTGGAGTCTTGTAGCGATGATTTTTGTGAAGAGTTTTAGGTCTGTATTCAGGAGGGAAATTGGGCGGTAAGAGCCGCATAGGCCCGGATCTTTACCTTCTTTCGGGATAACTGAAATCTGTGCCTGCAGTGTGGCTCTGTGGAACCCACCCCCCCCCGCCCAGATCATTATAAAGTTTGATCATATGACCTCCTAAAGAGGGTAGAAAAGTTTTATAGTAAGTGGTGGTGAGGCCATCTGGACCTGGGGCCTTCCCTGTTTTAAAACTTTTTAATGCAGTTTGGAGTTCCGGTAATGTAATGGGATCATCTAAAAGTGATTTGGCTTCCTCTGGGAGGGACGGCATGAGGGAGGTCGCAATGTATTCTGTTGTTGTATCTGAGGAGGGTTGTGTCTCAGTAAGGTTATATAGAGCCGAGTAGTAGGAGCAAAATTCCTGGGCAATCTGATGGGGTAGGGAAATTTTCTGGCCTGTAACAGACTTGATGTGTGGTATGTATGAGGCAAGTCTCTGTTCTCGGAGGGTCTGGGCCAGCAATTTTCCACATTTGTTGCCTGATTCATATATTCTCCTTCGAGAAATCTGTAATGTGGCTTTTGCTTTGAATCGTAAGAGGTCTGTTACTTGCATTCGGGCTAAGTTTAATTCTGTTTCTGGTTGTCTCGTGGGTGTTTGTTTGTGTTGTGTCTCTATTGTTTCCAGTGTCTTTAGGAGTGCGTTCAGTTGTGAAGTCCTCTGCTGCTTAATACGTGAGCCATGTTTAATGAGAATCCCCCTAATTACAGCCTTGTGGGCCTCCCAAATTAGACCAGTATCGCAGTCAGGGGTGTCATTCGAGGCGAAATAATGACCCATTTCTTTGGTGACTTCTGCTAAGACGTCTGGGTCTTTCAGTAGACCCTCATTTAGTCTCCATGGTGGTCTCTGAGTCCGCCGGGGTCAGAGAGGGCGTAGCGTAAGGTAATCGGGGTGTGGTCTGACCACGTAATTGAACCTATTGTTGTCTCTTTAATTGCCTGTAGCTGTCTGTGAGGGATTAGGAAGTAGTCGATCCTAGAGTATGACTGATGTGGTTTAGAGAAGAAGGTGTAATCCCTCTCGCCTGTGTGAAAAAGACGCCATACGTCGATTAGTTGCAGAGAATGAAGTGTCGCGCTAAGTCGTTTACGTAGGTCCCGTGAGGACGAAGACGTTCCAGTGGAAGTGTCTTCAGTGGGTGTGAGTGGGATATTCAGGTCCCCGCCTATAATCAGTTGACCTTCTGAGAATTGTAGGAGTAGGTCTAGCTGTTTTTTTATAAATGAGTCTTGGTGTGTATTGGGGGCATATAGGTTGGCCAAAGTTATTTTAACTTCCCCTATACGGCCCTTCAAGAAAAGGGATCTCCCTTCCCCGTCTAGTTTTACATCTGTGTGTGTCCACGGGATTTTTGCCGAGATCAAGATCGACACACCCCTGGATTTAGCTTCTTTATATTTCGAATGATAAACAACCGGGTAGTATTTATTTTGAAGTGTCGGTAGGGACCCCTCTCTAAGGTGGGTTTCTTGGAGAAGTACAATGTCAGCGCCTCTGCGGCGTATATCATGTAACAAAATTCGTCTCTTCTCTGGTGTGTTTAGGCCCTTAACATTGAAGGAGATTATATTCAGTGTGTCCATCTCTGTGGGATGTTGGTGGGAGTGGAGGAAGGGAAGTTGGGATAAGGAGAGAGGGGAAGTGGAGGGGGGTGAGGGAAGGAGGTGAGTAAAGGGGGGAGAGAGGTTAGTGAGTAGGTAAGAAACGGGTTTCTAGTAGGGTACAGAAAAGATTGAGGAGATTAAGAGGCAGACACTAGAGAGTGCCACTAAGCAAGAAAATCTAATGTAGCCCAAACGGCTGTTACGCTCCTCGGACTAATGCCGTGTACGGAGCGCGAACCTAATTGGGGCGAGGAATAGACAGAGCCGGGCGAAGAGTCCCCGTGGCTCTCCATCCATCCCCGGCAAACTTAGGTTGTCATTTAAATATCAAAATATAAAGAAAATACAGCGCTGTCAATAAAAGTTGTACGTCATGCAAAATATGATCTGCTAACTGTACATGTCATAAAGCTGCAGTAAAAAATGTGGGATACCCACATTAAACAAGATAATAACAAAAAGGAAACTGCGCTAGAAAAAATAAACATAAACAAAACTCCGTGTATGCACACATAGAGTTAAAAGTCCATCCGTAGCGTGTACACAGGTGTCAATTAAACGTCAGTGCAGAGTTCGCAAAGGCATCTATCCACATTTCTTATCAGGGTGACAGCACACTTTTAACCACCGCAGAAACAAGTGTAGAAGATAGGACAGTCCTCCACCTCTAAGTCAACTGCCTCTTACCAGCTCCCTTGATCTCTGTTGAGGAGATCACAAACGCTTTTTAGCTTATGACCCAGCTACAGTCTTTGGGATGGAACATCAAATATGGTCCCCGTGGTTTCTTTGCGTAAGTCTCATCAGTATATCCATGGGCCAGTCATATGAGAAAAAGAAAGGCTTCCATAGTGTATATCGTCTAAAACTTTTAATGTATAAAAAAGTAATGCACTTACATCAATCCAAATAAGATAAGGCATCAATCAGAAAGTAAGCCGGCCGGCTCTCTAAAAACAAACGCCCGTAACTTCCGGGACTGCGTGTTGGTATGTTGGTGGCGTCAGCACGCCGCTCTCCCTACGCCGTTTCGTCAAACCTGACGTCGTCCAGGGGCACGGGCGGCGTGCTGATCACCACCAATTATATCCCTATTCATCAGAGAAGGGACCGCCCAGTCCTGAAGTCCGAGCCATCCGTGATGCAAGTGCCGCCATATTGCAATGGGGCAGATGCCAGTACATTGTCAGGGAGACATTCCGGTAGTGAATGGATGTTCCCCCTTAACCTAAAGTGAAAGAGTGCATACATCACTTGTGTTTCATAAATATATATAGGGGGGGCAAAACTCTAAGAGTGCACCTCTCATTCATACATCACTTGTGTTTCATAAATATATATAGGGGGGGCAAAACTCTAAGAGTGCACCTCTCATTTATACATCACTTGTGTTTCATAAATATATATAGGGGGGGCAAAACTCTAAGAGTGCACCTCTCATTAATACATCACTTGTGTTTCATAAATATATATAGGGGGGGCAAAACTCTAAGAGTGCACCTCTCATTTATATATATATATATATATATTTATGAAACACAAGTGATGTATGCACTCTTTCACTTTAGGTTAAGGGGGAACATCCATTCACTACCGGAATGTCTCCCTGACAATGTACTGGCATCTGCCCCATTGCAATATGGCGGCACTTGCATCACGGATGGCTCGGACTTCAGGACTGGGCGGTCCCTTCTCTGATGAATAGGGATATAATTGGTGGTGATCAGCACGCCGCCCGTGCCCCTGGACGACGTCAGGTTTGACGAAACGGCGTAGGGAGAGCGGCGTGCTGACGCCACCAACATACCAACACGCAGTCCCGGAAGTTACGGGCGTTTGTTTTTAGAGAGCCGGCCGGCTTACTTTCTGATTGATGCCTTATCTTATTTGGATTGATGTAAGTGCATTACTTTTTTATACATTAAAAGTTTTAGACGATATACACTATGGAAGCCTTTCTTTTTCTCATATGACTGGCCCATGGATATACTGATGAGACTTACGCAAAGAAACCACGGGGACCATATTTGATGTTCCATCCCAAAGACTGTAGCTGGGTCATAAGCTAAAAAGCGTTTGTGATCTCCTCAACAGAGATCAAGGGAGCTGGTAAGAGGCAGTTGACTTAGAGGTGGAGGACTGTCCTATCTTCTACACTTGTTTCTGCGGTGGTTAAAAGTGTGCTGTCACCCTGATAAGAAATGTGGATAGATGCCTTTGCGAACTCTGCACTGACTTTAATTGACACCTGTGTACACGCTACGGATGGACTTTTAACTCTATGTGTGCATACACGGAGTTTTGTTTATGTTTATTTTTTCTAGCGCAGTTTCCTTTTTGTTATTGTCATTTAAATATAACATGTTACTGTAAATAAGGTTAGCAATCATTTAGGAAAAAAACCTAGAAAAACAAATAAAGTTACCAGACATGTAAACTTGTGCATGTATAAGTAGGCACCGATGCGGGTAACCTGACCGTGTGATGTCGACAAGTGCAACGATATGGGTTGTCATCCCATCTCCATCCAGGGTCACACATCTCCAAGGCCACACCCTCAGCCACATCGCAGGGAAGTATACGCTGGGGGTGTAGGCCACGGGCAAGCCACCAGGCCGAGTACACTTAACATGAAATAAACTAAAACATATTAAAACATGTGGTAAGTAACCAAGGCTAAGGAGAGGGCCGGTTGTCCCTTGTGCAAAAGATGACCCGTGGGGGCTAAAGCTCAGGGGCTCTGAGTAACATAGCTTATCAGTTCCCAATATTGTGTTTGGTGAGGCTCCTTCTGTCTCATGGGGCTGAGCATCTAAATTACTCACACCTCCCCCTAGTGATATGAAAAAAAACTGATCTCCAGCTGGAGTGTCATTTGTGAAGACGGTGTTTATTGTTTAAAATGATATTCCTTGTTCTCATTCCTGTGGAGTGAGGAGTCTCTATCTTCGGGGGGGAGGGGAGATGGGTTTATGGTGAGTTCCTGTGGGAAGAACACTTCCCATCGCTTCACATGTTGACAGTGTTATAGTACCCGGGACTGGGTGTATCTCCTCAGAGAGCTGAATAAAAGATCCCCCTGCCTGATTATCACATTCAAGGGGGATAGATATGGGGGTACTGGTGTTGGACGGGTCTAGAGGTGATGAGTCTGATACGTATGGTGAATGGGTATCTCCACGTCCAGGGAACCGTCTGTTCGCTTGTCGGACATCTATGGCGATGGGCTTAGTGATCAGGGAACAAAGACTAACTGCTGAAACGAATGGGGTGGCCCCCAAAACTGCAAGGGATGGTGTCCGGACAGAGATGGGTGGCCAAAGGCCTACTCACGTGGCTCTCCTCCCGAGGCTGACCGGCTCCTGCGTCTGTTCCTTTGCTGTCGCGGAGGCAGAGGTTCACGTGGTCTCAAGAGGCCCGATCTGCCGGATGGGCGAGGGAGAAACTGAAGCCAGTCCGGCACCTGGATCGGTTCCGTTTCCATGAAGTGGAAGAGAGCAGGGAGGTCGCCTGGGCGTTGGAGAGAGAAGGATCCCGTCGCTCCGCGGAACATCACCGAGAGAGGGTAGCCCCATCTGTACGTGAGTCCCTTCTGTTTTGCCAGGTCTAGAAGTGGGCGTAGGAGGGCTCTTCGTTTCAGGGTTGCCCTGGATAAATCCGGTAGGATCTTTGTTCGTGTGCCTTCTAGTTCCACATCGCCGTGTTCCCAGGCGCGTCGGAGGATGTTCTCTTTTTGGGTGTAGCGGTGCAGCCTGCACACTACGTCTCGCGGTCTGGTTGGGTCTTCAGATCTGGGGCCCAGGGCTCTGTGAACCCTGTCTGGTTCCATCTCCAGTGTGGGCTCCCCTAGCACCGTGCGGAAGATCTCTCGTACTGTCTCCCCGAGGCTCTCCTGTGATGTCGTCTCTGGGATCCCCCACAGCCGCAAGTTGTTCCGACGGCTGCGGTCTTCCACGTCTTCCAGGTGCAGCTGCAGGGTAATGGCGGCATCTCTTTGTTGGTCTCTGGCCTGCTCCAGAGCCGTCACCCAGTCTGTTAGTAAAGTGACCGAAGTCTCCCCAGAAGACACCCGCTCTGTCAGAGTCGAGACCTCCCCTCTGACTTCTTGTATGTCGCGTCGGTGTGTTTCTTCCAATTTGAGGATCAGTGCTTCAATGTCTGACCTGGTGGGGAGAGCCTGGAGCAAGCTTCTAATGTCTTGTTCGAATAGGGCCGGATCCGGTGGTTGTGGTGACTCCATCGTGGGTTGATGAGTGCCCTTGTAAGTGTCCGAAGTGTATTCTTGTGCGGTCTGTGGTGTTTGGGATTGTCTCGGGGCCTTCTGTTTCTCGCCTTGCGGGGAGCCTCGTGGCGCCGTAACTGTGGTCCCGGGGTACGAGCCCTGTAGTTGCAGGAAATAACGGCGTATCTCACCGGGACTTTTGCTAACGGGTGTCCCCCGGGTAGATGCTCTTGTTCTGTGTCTTTTGGCTGATTGCATGCCTTATGTAGGGTGTTGTAAGCCGGGGTTTTCTGGACGAGGCCAGGAGCTCAGAAAGAAAGCGTCTTCACTCAGCCATGTCCAGGCCACGCCCCCACATTTCGCACCTTTCAGGGGTGAGCAGACACCTGCCTAATACAGGTATTTGCTGCTACTTCCGGCAATAGATCACTGCTGATTTTGCGGTGATCTACCCCATGTCCGCCCCCCCGCTGACTTCTGGGAGACACACAGGTCCCAGAAGACAGCAGGGACCAGTGAGGACGTGCAGCGTGACTCGCGCATGTGAAGTAGGGAACCAGGAAATGAAGCCGCAAGGCTTCACTTCCTCATTCCCTTACTGAAGATACCAGTGCCTGCACCCAGGAGCCGTGGGACAGATTGGCTTAGGGTGAGGACATCGCGGGCGCCCTGGACAGGTAAGTGTCCTTATATTAAAAGTCAGGAGCTGCAGTATTTGTAGCTGCTGACATTTAATTGTATTTTTTGGCGGAACTCCGCTTTAAGCCACCCAGGACTTTTGTTCACTCTTGAATTTATTTCCCATTGGGATTCACTGGCTAATACCCTTATTTAATATGCTCTTAAAGCATACCCATTTTTCTCTCCGTGTTCTTTGTTCCTTAATAGGGATGGGCTTTATGTTCAGGTTGAACATGAGTTCGACTCGAACATTGGATGTTCACCCATTCGCCGAGTAGCAAACAATTTGGCGTTCACGCAAATTTGAAAGCCGCGGAACACCCTTTAATAGTCTATGGGAGAAATCAAAAGTGCTAATTTTAAAGGATTATATGCAAGTTATTGTCATAAAAAGTGTTTGAGGACCTGGGTCCTGCTCCAGGGGACATGGATCAATGCAAAAAAAAAGTTTTAAAAACGTCCGTTTTTTTGGGAGCAGTGATTTTAATAATGCTTAAAGTGAAACAATAAAAGTGTAATATTCCCTTAAATTTCGTACCTGGGGGGTGTCTATAGTATGCCTGGAAAGTAGCGCATGTTTCCCATGTTTAGAACAGTCTGAGTGCAAAATGACATTTCTAAAGGAAAAAGAAGTCAATTTAAAAGTGCTAGCACTAGTCGCGGCTATTAATGAATTGTCGGTCCGGAAATACACATAAAAGTTCATTGATAAAAACAGCATGGAATTTCCCCCCAGGGGAACCCCGGAAGAAAATTTAAAAAAAAATGTGTGGGGGTCCCCCTAAATTCCATACTAGGCCCTTCGGGTCCATTTTTAAGATATTTCCAGCACATAACATGTACATAGCAAAAATGACACCCCTGCTACTCCTCCTGAGTATGGTGATACCACATATGTGAGACTTTTTGTCAGAGTCCTGGATGTGAGGCCGGATTGCAGAGGGGGCATCCCTTGCGGCTAAGTGCAGCATAACCCTTCGAATGAGACAGGGAGTACGGTGCCCAAAGGTGCACGGGCTGCCAGAGTGCTGTTGCTGAGTAGCTGATAGCAGGGAACTGCTGGGGTGCGCTGGTAAGGTTGAAGGGCAACCGTGCAAGGAGAGATTCCAGGTATGGAGCCGTGGAGCAACCAGGAGCAGAGTCAGAGCCAGGCCAATGGTCATACAGCACAGGAATCAGTCCGAGGTAAGGTACAGCAGGATAATCAGGAACGGAGAAGGTAGCCGAGACAGGGGTCAAACACAGGAGGACGATCAAGGTACAGATGCAGAGCAGAAGAATAGTCAGGTCCAAGCCGGGGTCAATGCAGGCAGAACACAGGAGTAGTCAGGCAAGCCGAGTAGTAACAGGAAGCAGGTATAACGACAGGCACAAGGAACACAGGAGGCTGATGATAATCCAGCAACCAGCGTGTACCAGAAGCAGGCTTAAATAGGCAAAAGGGAGCCAATGATTACCACGATGCACGCGCGTGCGTTAGCTCTCGCTGTTGCGCACCTGTGTGCGCCCGTCATTGTGCGCCTACATGCGCGCATGTGCACAGAGATTTGCCTGGCACCACCATGATGGATACTGGCAGAATTACCCATCCTACGGCTATTACCCTGACAGTGCCCCCCCAAGGGGCAGCCTCCGGATGCCCAATCGGGCCCATTTTTCGGGGTATCGGGCTTGAAACCTCTGCAACAGTCTAAGAGCATAAATATTATCTGCTGGTTCCCAAGAATTATCTTCTACAGAGTAACCTTTCCATTTAACAAGAGATTGAATAGTCCTACCTCTCCGACGGCAGTCCAGAATGGCTTCTACTTCATATTCTGTTTCGTTGTCCACCGAGATTGGAGGCGGTGGAGCTTCTTCTCTCCCTGGAAAGGGACTGGAAACAACAGATTTTAATAAAGAAACATGGAATACTGGGTGGATCTTATAAAAACTTGGTAAAGACAATTCAAATGCCACTGGGTTAATTTCTTTCTTAATTGTGAATGGACCGATAAACCTCGGTCCTAACTTCCGGGACGGGCAAGGAAGCTTGGGATTTGTTGAGGAAAGCCACACTCTATCTCCAACTTTAAAGGCAGGGACTCTCCTCCCCTTGTCATAATATTTTTTATAATTCTTTTGGGCTTTCTGCATAGTTGCCTGGAGAGTTAGGTAATTAGCCTGAATGAAATGTAATAGTGTCCCTTGCGCTGGTCAGGTGTGGAAATAACTAGGTGAGTGACAAGGTGTCACAAGATAAACGTATAAAGTGACCAATAATATTGCAGCAAAATTAAGGTGTTTACACACAACACTTAATAGAAATGTAAGATAAGAAGATTTCGCGCAATATTAGATAAAATGAAGTGAATAAGCAAACATATATAATAACTGTGTCTCATAAATGTGCAAATCACATAGTGAAGTGAATTGTGACAATGGAGATGTTGATAATAAGCTAGTGGCTGCTAAGGGATGCGGATCTCAATAGCGTAGCATCTAGCTAAGAACATTATCCATAGACAGTAAATGTAACATAAATGTGCAAATCGCATACAAAGTGAACAGTGTCAATGGTGCTACTAGTAGTAAGCTAGTTACTGCCAGGGATGTTAATCACTATGCCTGACGTCTAGCTAGGTGTATTAACCATAAATAGTCGAGTGAAAAAAATCACAAAAGGATCATGAAGAAAAATACACATAAAATTGAATATAAAAATAAATATAGAAGGTATAAAATAACATGTGCAATTCTACAATATTGGTGTAAGTGTGTTTAAAATATCACACTTAGGACATCATTCAGTGTTCATAAAGTGTGCAAAACGGATGTCAAATCAAAAGCACTCTATAGGGCATGAATGATGCTGCTGGGAGTTGATGGGTTAATTAGGAGAGTCTATGAATGGATGCCGCTTCCCTGTTCAATTGGAGGTGTATGAGGTAGATGGAGTAAAGATCCTATTGTTATTCAATCCTCTAATGGTCTCTTAGGACCCTCACCTTCATACTGTGGTAAAACGGCATTCAGCAGTGTAGTATAGGTAGTTCTGGTAGCTGTCACCGAAGTCTCTGCTTTCTCTGTGTTAAAACTTTAATCCATCTCTCCCTGTATCTCAGATGCTTGCTGAGTCTCCTGTCTGTCTCTGGATGTGCTTTCCAAAGGCAGACATCAGATAGAGTCAGAGACAAAAATCAGTCAGACTGTCAAACCCACAGAAGTACACAGCATAGCAGGGGAGTCAGGACAGCACATCCAGAGACAGACAGGAGACTCAGCAAGCATCTGAGATACAGGTGACAGCTACCAGAACTACCTATACTACACTGCTGAATGCCGTTTTACCACAGTATGAAGGTGAGGGTCCTAAGAGACCATTAGAGGATTGAATAACAATAGGATCTTTACTCCATCTACCTCATACACCTCCAATTGAACAGGGAAGCGGCATCCATTCATAGACTCTCCTAATTAACCCATCAACTCCCAGCAGCATCATTCATGCCCTATAGAGTGCTTTTGATTTGACATCCGTTTTGCACACTTTATGAACACTGAATGATGTCCTAAGTGTGATATTTTAAACACACTTACACCAATATTGTAGAATTGCACATGTTATTTTATACCTTCTATATTTATTTTTATATTCAATTTTATGTGTATTTTTCTTCATGATCCTTTTGTGATTTTTTTCACTCGACTATTTATGGTTAATACACCTAGCTAGACGTCAGGCATAGTGATTAACATCCCTGGCAGTAACTAGCTTACTACTAGTAGCACCATTGACACTGTTCACTTTGTATGCGATTTGCACATTTATGTTACATTTACTGTCTATGGATAATGTTCTTAGCTAGATGCTACGCTATTGAGATCCGCATCCCTTAGCAGCCACTAGCTTATTATCAACATCTCCATTGTCACAATTCACTTCACTATGTGATTTGCACATTTATGAGACACAGTTATTATATATGTTTGCTTATTCACTTCATTTTATCTAATATTGCGCGAAATCTTCTTATCTTACAATTAGCCTGAATGGCATTTATCCTGTCCTGGACTGCGAGGACTGAAGTCTCTGGTATAACATTAGGCAAGAATGAGGGATGGAAACTGTAGTTGGTCCAGAAAGGTGACTGATTGGTGGAAGCATGGATTGAGTTGTTGTATGCAAACTCCGCACACGGGAGTAGCAGGGACCAATTGTCCTGGAAGAAGGAGCAGAAGCAACGTAAGTACTGTTCTAAAGTTTGATTAGTTCTCTCAGTTTGACCGTTGCTTTGAGGATGGTAAGCTGAAGATAGGCACACTTTAATGGAAAGCATTCTGCAGAGCTCCTTCCAGAACTAGAGGTGAATTGCACCCCTCTGTCAGACACAATGTTGCTTGGTAGGCCGTGAAGTCTGTCTATCTCCTTTATGAAGATCTTCGCCGTGTCAGCAGCAGATGGTGTACAAATCATGGGCAAGAAATGCGCCATTTTGGACAGGTGGTCAATGACTACCAAGATGGTTGTAAATTCCTCCGAGGGTAGTAACTCTACTGTGAAATCCATAGATATTTCTTTCCATGGTTGCTCCGGCACAGGCAATGGGCATAGTAAACCCCAAGATTTGATGTTAGACCCCTTGTTACGTTGACAAATAGTGCAGGAACTGACATATTCCCTGCAATCAGGCTTAAGAGTGGGCCACCAAAAAGATCGCTGAACAAGCTCCAAAGTCTTTCCTTCCCCCGAAGTGACCAGCAAGTTGGTGGTCATGTAAAGTCTTTAGGACCTGGGCTCTGGCTTGCTGTGGAACAAAAATTTTGTTTTGATACCAAAGAAACCCTTCCTGGTTTCTTAAGGACAGTGAATCTGGTTCAGAGCATTGTGAAGAAGCTTGTTTCAGTGAGGAACTCAGGTCAGTTTGAATCATGAGGAAATTCTGTGGAGACAATATAGTGCTGGGAGTGATTTCTTCGGGAGTGTCAGGAAACATCCGGGACAAGGCATCGGCCTTCCCGTTCTTGGACCCATGGCGGAAGGAGATATGAAAATTGAATCTGGCAAAAAACAAGGCCCATCAAGCTTGTCGGGGTCTTAAGCGTTTAGCCCTGCGAAGATACTCCAGGTTTCTGTGATCCGTGAATATCATGATGGGATGCTGAGCACCTTCAAGGAGGTACCGCCATTCCTCCAGGGCAGTTTTAATAGCCAAGAGCTCTCAATCACCCACGTCATAATTGCTTTCAGATGGACTCATCTTCCGTGAGGAGAAGGCCACAGGATGGAGTAACGACTTAGGACCCTGATGTTGGAATAAGACTGCCCCGGTGGCAACTTCAGAGGCGTCAACCTCTAATGCCCCATACACACGGTCGGACATTGATCGGACATTCCAACAACAAAATCCTAGGATTTTTTCCGACGGATGTTGGCTCAAACTTGTCTTGCATACACACGGTCACACAAAGTTGTCGGATAATCAGATCGTTCTGCACGCGGTGATGTAAAATACGTACATCAGGACTATAAACGGGGCAGTAGCCTATAGCTTTTATCTCTTTATTTATTCTGAGCATGCGTGGCACTTTGTGCGTCGGATTTGTGTACACACGATCGGAAATTCCGACAACGGATTTTGTTGTCGGAAAATTTTATAGCCTGCTCTCAAACTTTGTGTGTCAGAAAATCCGATGGAAAATGTGTGATGAAGCCTACACACGGTCGGAATTTCCGACAACAAGGTCCTATCACACATTTTCCGTCGGAAAATTCGACCGTGTGTACGGGGCATAAGAGGTAAGGCAGGACCGGATCAGGATGTTGCAGGATGGGTGCGGAGGTAAAGAGAGATTTGAGCTTATCAAAAGCTGATTGGGCTTCCTGAGACCACAGGAACCGAGTATGTAAATGGGTAACTTGGGTGATTGGTGAGATGATGGAGGAAAAGTTCTTTATAAACCTCCTATAAAAGTTTGCGAACCCCACAAATCTTTGTACCCCCTTTTTATCTGATGGAGTTGGCCAGTCCAAGATTGCCTGCACCTTTTGCGGGTCCATAGCAACACCACCAGTGGAGATAATTAGCTCCAGGAATTGTATTGACTCCATTTCGAAATCACACTTTTCTGCTTTTGCATAAAGCTTGTGCTTCCGTAGTGTGTGCAGAACTGTCTTTACATGTGTACGATGCAGCTCCAGGGTAGTTGAAAATATCAGGATATCATCCAGGTAGATGATGACAAGGTAATCTAGAAATTCTCAAAAGATATCATTTACGAAATGTTGGAATGTGGCCGGGGCATTGCACAATCCAAATGGCATCACTAAGTACTCAAAATGTCCAAAGCGAGTTCTAAATGCTGTTTTCCATTCGTCACCCTCTCGGATGTGAACGAGATTGTAGGCTCCCCGAAGGTCAAGCTTAGTAAATATTCGGGCAGTACGGAGTCTCTGGAAAAGTTCCGGAACTAGAGGGAGAGGGTAACGTTTTTTTATAGTGATTTTATTGAGTACCCTGTAATCCACACATGGTCTTAGAGAGTTGTCCCTTTTTTTTGACAAAAAAGATTCCGGCTCCAGCAGGAGAAGAGGAGGGATGGATGAAGCCTTTCTCCAGGTTTTCATCAATGTATTCTCGTAATGTTCCTAGTTCCAATTCCGAGAGGGGAAATATGCAACCGAATGGGATTTCGGCTCCTGGGAGTAATTCGATTGGACAATCGTATGACCGGTCTGGTGGCAGGACATTAGCCTTTTTCTTGTCAAAGATGTCTGAAAACTCCTGGTAGGCCAGTGGAATATCCTGGTTATTGACAGGTACAGGTTGAACTGACAGGCAACTGGCTGCATTGCTGGTTTCAGGGGCAAGACAGTACTGTAGGCAATAAGGTGAAGTAAATGAAATTTCTTTCTTGATCCAGTTGATCTGGGGGTTGTGGGCTTGGAGTCACGGGGTACCCAAGATGACAGGGAACATAGATGAGCTTAGGATGTCGAAACGTATAAATTCCTGATGAGGATCAGGAGTAGTAACAAAATGAGGAACAGTCTCTTGTGTCACAGGACCGGAACTAGACAGGGTACCATCAGCCAGGAGAACTTCCAATCTACGTTTCTTGGGGAGCAGAGGCAGGCCAAGCTCTACTGCTAAGTCCAAGTCCAAGAAACAGCTGCATGCCCCGGAGTCGACTATGGCCTGAAGCTGAACCCCCTTGTTGGCCAACTGTAGCGTGATGGAAAGGGTAAGGTGGGAAGAGGAAGTTCCGGACATCTGGAAGTATGCTGGAGAGTTCTTGGGTAACTGTCACAGGAGACAAGTCGCCTCCGTTCGCCGGGCTGCGGGGCGCATGCGCAGTGGGCTACTGTTGAGACGTGCACCCGTTCGCGGCCTGATTGTGCGGCGCGCGCGGGTGCACGGCGGTCCATGGGTGCGCGCCGTCGCCCGTGCGGGTGCCCGGTAGCGCGTCACGCTGACGCGTTTGCCGGGAGGCTACTTCAGATGACACCAGCACCCAGTCGGGTTGCTGGTTTGTCGTCAGCTGTGCCCCGCTCTGTGTTTGTTCCTGATTCCTGATTATCTGACTCCCCGATCTCTGCTTGTTAAACGACCACTCTCCTGTCTGCCGGATACCCTGACCTCTGCTTGTTACACGACCACTCTCCTGTCTGCCGGATACCCTGATCTCTGCCTGTTTAAACGACCACTCTCCAGTCTGCCGGATACCCTGATCTCTGCCTGTTTAAACGACCCCTCTCCTGTCTGCCAGATACCCTGATCTCTGCCTGTTTAACGACCACTCTCCAGTCTGCCGGATACCTTGATCTTTGCTTGTTAAAGGACTACTCTCTCTCTGTTTGCCTGATACCTCCCCCTGAGCTCTGCTGTTCTAAGGACTTGCCTATTTGCCCGTATTATACCTCTTTAACCTCTGCTCTTAGTATTATAGGTACGCCAGTCCTGCACGGACCCACCAGAAGGCTCCTCACAACTCCAGTGTACCTGAGCCATCTTTAAGCTACTACCGGAAACCCGTGCCTCCGCGTGCTTCCGATCCCCTGTACCACCTTCGGGGGTTCGGGTGCGCGTGGTCGTAAGGGCGAGCCACTCTCGGCATCTCGGCCTCGGTGAGTATTGACGTGACAGTACAAACCAGCCAGATGTCCGAGGCCGACAGAGCGCGCTCCCCCTTGGAGATCCTATGCCAACAGGTCTCCACCCTGGCAGACTCGGTACAGAGGCTACAAGAGGGATACACACAAATTGACAGCCGTCTCCAGCAATTGACGGGACCACTCCCTTCTGCTGCCGCAGCTCCCGCACCTAGCAATGAAGGCCCGCTTCCTCAGGCTGCTGCCAGTCCTACAGTCGTAATGGCACTTCCGGAACCTAGGGTCCCCACTCCGGAACGGTTCTCAGGAGACCGCAAAAAATTTAGAGCCTTCAAGAACGCATGTACCCTTTACTTTGCTCTGCAACCCCGAACCTTCGCATCTGAAGTGGTTAAGGTGGGGTTTGCAATTTCTCTGTTGTCAGAAGAACCTCAGGCCTGGGCCCACAGCTTGATGGAATCAGGGGATCAGGTGCTTAATACTATCGACACATTCTTCGAAAGTATGTCACAGCTTTATGATGACCCACAACGCATGGCTACGGCCGAAGCTATCTTGCACAACCTAGCTCAGGGAAGGAGACCAATTGAGGATTACACGGTGGAATTCCGCAAATGGGCGGCCGACACTAACTGGAATGAGCCAGCTTTACGCTATCAGTACCGCCAGGGCCTGTCGGAGCTCCTCAAGGATGAGTTGGCTAGGATGGAGACACCCGCATCTTTGGAGGAGTTAATTCAGGCAGCCACAAAATTAGATAGACGTTTGCGGGAACGTCGTTCAGAACGATTCCAAAGTCCCCGCCCTGCGTGGCCGGCTTCAAGACTCCAACCTATCCCAATATCATCTCCTACAACAGCCAGGTCTACTACTCTTCCCGACTCCGAACCCATGCAGCTTGGTTTAGTACGGCCACCACTAACCTCAGAAGAGAGACAACGTAGGCGGCAGTCCAACTTGTGCCTCTATTGCAGGGGAGCCGGACATTTTCTGCGCAACTGCCCGATAAGGCCTAGTAAGTTCTTTCAGCCAAAATCAATAACTTACCGAGACCATAATACCCCTAAATCTTACGTCATGTTGTTTATCTCGTTACAGCTACCGGAAGGGGAGTCCCGCCTGCCGGCGATCATTGATTCGGGTGCATGCAGTTGCTTTATGGACACTACTTTGGCCCGGAACCTGCATGTGCCCTTACAAACCAAAGCTCAACATCTACAGGTTCACTTAGCCGATGGGTCTCTTCCCAGTTCAGGTCCAATCACCCAGGAGACCCGACCCATTCTAGTGACCACTGACTCTGGGCACCAAGAGCTCCTACGCCTGGACCTTATTCACTCTCCCATGTTCCCAGTCATTTTAGGCCTACCCTGGCTACAGGCTCATGATCCCTTGATTCAATGGAGTTCTAAAATGGTCTCATTCCCTTCTTCTTACTGTTCTCAATACTGCCGTCCTTTGAAGCCTAAGATCTGCGCTACAATTTCAGCTCCTTCGGTTAACCTCCAGCATGTTCCCCAGGAGTATCTTGAGTTCCAGGAGGTCTTCAGCAAACAAATGGCCGACTGCCTCCCGCCACATCGACCGTATGACTGCCCAATCGATTTACTACCAGGATCAGAGATTCCATTTGGTCGCATATTTCCCCTTTCAGAAACGGAATTGGAGGCCCTCAAACAATATATTGACGAAAATCTGGAGAAAGGGTTCATCCGTCCCTCATCCTTACCTGCTGGAGCAGGTATATTCTTTGTCGGGAAGAAGGACGGTTCCCTTAGACCCTGTGTGGATTACCGACAGTTAAATAACATCACCATCAAGAATCGGTACCCACTACCGCTCATTCCAGAATTGTCTTTTCCAAGTTGGATCTCCGGGGGGCATACAATCTCATCAGAATCAGGGCCGGAGACGAATGGAAGACGGCCTTCAGGTCCAGGTTTGGGCATTTCAAATATTTGGTGATGCCATTTGGGCTTTGTAATGCTCCAGCCACTTTTCAACACCTAGTGAACGACATTTTCCGCAAATACCTAGACGATTTCCTGGTAGTCTACTTGGATGATATCCTAATTTTCTCTCCCACGATTGAACTTCACAGGGGACATGTCAAGACAGTTCTGGCCATTCTGAAGCAACACAAACTCTACCTAAAAATGGAGAAGTGTGAGTTTGAAAAATCAGTCGTGCAGTTCTTGGGGTTCATTATTTCGGCAAATGGGGTGGAGATGGATCCCCAAAAGATACAGGCTATCCAAGAGTGGCCAGCTCCATCCGACAAAAAGGGAGTCCAACGATTTATAGGTTTTGCTAACTTTTATCGGAAATTCATTGTTGGATTCTCCACTATAGTGGCACCCATCACTCAGCTAACCCGCCGGCACGGCTCATTTCAGTGGTCCCAAGCCGCACAGGGAGCTTTCATGAAACTAAAGGACCTGTTCAGTTCCGCTCCCATTCTCCGGCATCCTGATCCTTCCCAACCTTTTGTATTAGAAGTGGACGCATCGGAAATAGCCACCGGAGCAATCCTTTCTCAGAGACAAGGACCCAAAGCCATCCTACACCCCGTTGCATTTGCTTCCCGAAAACTCAGTGCAGCAGAATTAAATTACGATGTAGGTGACAGGGAGCTGCTGGCCATAAAATTTGCCCTGGAAGAATGGAGGTATTTACTTGAGGGAGCTCTCCATCCAGTGATGATCTTCACAGATCACAAAAATCTTGAATACCTCCGGACAGCAAAAAGACTCAAACCCAGACAAGCTCATTGGGCCTTATTCTTTTCACATTTCAACTTCCACATTTCTTGTAGACCTGGTGTAAAGAATGGAAAGGCAGACGCCCTGTCCCGGATGTTTTCAGCAGATCTCCAGACTCCGGAACCAAGCACGATTCTCGCTCCTCAAAATTTCCTTGGGCTGACACAGGCAGACTAATGCCCCGTACACACGGTCGGACTTTGTTCGGACATTCCGACAACAAAATCCTCGGATTTTTTCCGACGGATGTTGGCTCAAACTTGTTTTGCCTACACACGGTCGCACAAAGTTGTCGGAATTTCCGATCGCCAAGAACGCGGTGACGTCAAGCACGTACGACGAGACTAGAAAAGGCCAGTTCAGAACCAAGCGAGGCACCCTTTGGGCTCCTTTTGCTAATCTCGTGTTAGTAAAAGTTTGGTGAGAGACGATTTGCGCTTTTTCGTGGCTTTCAGATCGTTTTCTGCCGTTCAGTTTGTGCTTGTGGGTTTGTATCTGCTCTTCAGTGCGTGCAGTCAGTTCGTATTGGAGTTTTCTGTGCGATCTTGTCCGCTCGTTGCTGTTTTTCAGGTCGCTCTTCACAGGCCTTGCTGTTCTTCAGTGCGTTCTGTTACTTCGTTCTGAGCAGCCGACCGTTTTCTAGCCATGTTGCGTATGCGTACTCCTCGTAGAGTTCGTGCTGTGCGGGGGCTTGGTGTTGGGGTCCTGACCTTGACACAAGTCCAGTCCATGAACAGGGTGGGGAGGAGTTCATGGACCAAGAATTGGTTGCTTCAGCGTGACCAGTTCTCTCATATGCCTTTGCTCCGTGAGATCCGTGAGAATAATCCTGAAGATTTCAGGAACTTTCTCAGAATGACGGACCCCGTGTTTCACCGTTTGTTGGCTTCGCTGACCCCCTATATCAGCAGGCAGGATACCTGCATGAGGCAAGCCCTCACCCCGGAACAGAGGGTTTTTAATTACCGGCTGGCCAGAGCCCGAAGAGTGGTGGAGAACACATTTGGAATCCTGGCCAGCCGGTTCCGATTATTTATGACACCCATCCATATGGCGGAGTATAAACTGAACCATATAATACTTGCCTGCTGTGTTCTCCATAATTTTCTACGAAAACATTCAGCCAACTATGCTGGCTCAGTTGGGCCTGAGGCCGGAATCCCAAATACTTCAACAATGACGGCACTTGAAAGCGGCCGTCCTGGCTTGCCCTCCCTGAATGCCCGTGATGTCCGGTTACGATACCTGGAGTTCTTTGCGGGTAGGGGGGCTATCAATATGCCAGACAATATGTGACACCTTTTTCAAATAAAAAACAACCAAAAGAAATTCTTGGTGGACATTTACTGCTTGTGTTTGTTTTAGCTGACCCTGACAGAAATGTGTTGAGTGCAGAAAATGTCGTGATTGGGTAACCTTATAAAAAACAGTGTTGGCTGGTACTTCCTAAATGCAAAAACACATTTCACTACAAGTGCACTTGCAACTGCACTGAACCTGCACTTGTAGTGCAAAGAGGATTTGCCCTTAGGAAATAACCCCCATTTGTGCATAAAACAACAGTTACATCACCCCAAAAGTGTTGTAGTGTTGAGACAATAATCCACACATTCTTGAGTAAGGCACTTTTTTATACCTGCACAATCACATGCGCATTTACCAAAGGTTTTTAAAACAAACCAACATGTTTGTTGTATAACAATGTTTGCAGTAGCATTATGAAAAATCAAAATATCCATTTCAGATAAAACAGGCCTGTGTAAAACCAACAAGAAAGCCAAAAAACTAGAACTTACAAAGTTCACATATGGTAAAACCTGAAGGCTATATCAGACATCAGTATTTAGGAACTGGGTTTGATATAGCGTTCAGATGGGGGGAAATCACCCCTGGAAAAGCCAAATTTGGAAGATGCACACCAATTTACAAATGTCCACATGTGCTATCTGCCATCAGGGGGGATCAAGGGACGTGTTTTGGGGGAGCAAGCCCTTCCTCAACGCTACTTTATAATTGAGGAAGGGGTTGCCCCCCCAAAACGCGTCCATTGATCTCCCGTGATGGCAGATAGCACATGTTGGCACACTGTGTGCATCCTCCAAATTTGGCTTTTCTAAACATTGAAAAAAGTTTGGTACCATAAAACAGGTGATTTTGTGGGGTTTAAATTTGCCCCAAAACATCAATGATGTTATTATTTTTTTTAATAACATCACTGATTTGTTGCTGGATGTTTTGCAATTGGAGATTACACCCCATGATCTCCCCTATCAGTATCTGGGCACTTTCAGATGTAAATCGTTCTGGATCCCTCACATCACGATCACCTAAAAAGAGATAAAGAACAAAAAAAAAGGTCTCAAAAATCTGCCACCATCCATCTCTTTTACCTGAGCCTGTGGTCGCAGACACTCACCTGTTGTGGTGCCAATCTCCACCATGTCTTCTTCTTCCTCCTGCTCTTCTTCTTGTGTTGGTATTTCCCCTTCTTCCAGAGGTGGGGGGTCTCTGGTCTCCTCGGATGAGGGGTGTCCGAGTCTTTTCTCCCCTATGTAAAACAAAAATGGTATACTTAGCACACAGATATTTGATGGCAGAACGAGAAATAGAAAACATTGCTTGGAAGTGGGGTACAATTGTCTATTTTAGCCGAGTTCCAAGATGTATATTTTTTATTGCCCTTTGTCAAGCTGCAATACTTTACCTGTTTGGTACAAGCTTCACAGATGGAGACCCCCCTATAGTATACACTGGAGCACCTGTGTGCCCCCCCTAATAAAAATGGTGTTCTTGTGTCCCACACTAGTGCTCCAGTGTCCAGATGTGAAAACAGCTGCTCAGTGTCCTCTCCTTACACACAATCTAGTTTGCATTTCATTCTAGTAACAAACCCATCTACACAAACAAATATTTGGCATCCAAGTAGGCCCCCAAAAATGTGTGAAAATGCATATGGCCTAAACAATGGTGTTCTAGAGGCCGAAAGAAAAATGTTTGATACGAACGAATAATGTGCCCATGAACATTAAAGTTGACCTTTGGAAACGTTACAACTAATCAAAGCATATGGAGCAGAACGAACGTAATAAAGACAGAAAGAATAGGAACACAGCACAACTACTTACTTTTTTGCAGCACTCTCCGGATCTTTCGGTACTGCTCTGGCTCTCTCAACTTCAGGTCCGACCACCGCTTCCTGAGCTGATCTTTAGACCTTCGTACCCCGAAATTCCGCTCTAGACTCCGGACCACTTTACCAATGATTTTGGCCTTTCGGATGTTGGGGTGGGGGTAAGGCCCATATTTTCCGTCATAGTCGGACTTCCTCATGATGTCTACCATCTCCAACATCTCCCCAAACGACATATTTGTGGCCTTAAAACGTCTCCTTCTGGATCGGGACGTGCCTGGATCCGCCCTTTCCTCCTCCTCCTCGTTGCTACAATTAGCCCGCACCTGCTGTATGTCCGCCATCATGCTCTTCCCCCACTGCGCCGAACGAAAAGGGGCGGGGAATACACTAGAAAGAACGTCAGGGGCGGGCGGAGTTACACGCATGCGCAGTGTATATAAAGCGTAACACGCGTGCGTATTACGTTTGATCTGTGAGCGGAGGAAGGAGCATTGAACGCGGCGATCGTAAGAACGAAGGTAAGAGACAAACTTGGGCCTATACTGCTTCTATAGATTGAGGCCTATATTGTAACAAGATTAGGAGAGTTTGGTGTGACATTAGGCTTTGTCTTGTGTTGTGTCTTGCAGTGAACATGGATATGGTACTGAAAGATCAGGACTTCATTTCAGTCTTCATAGAGATGTTAAGGGAGCTGCCCTGTCTGTGGGAGATTAAACACCCCCATTACAAGAACCAAGCAAAGAGGAAGGCAGCACTGGAGCAATTGTGTGAAATTGTGAAGCAGGTGATCCCCACGGCAGACATCACTTTTTTAAAGATTTTCATTGGTGGCCTGAGGAGCACATATCTGAGGGAGCGCACTAAAGTCCTTGATTCACAGAGATCCGGAGCAGCAGATGACATCTATGTCCCCAGGATGTTGTACTACGACAGGCTGCACTTTCTGGCAGGCCAGACTGAACCCAGGCCATCCCTCTCCAGTCTTCCTTCCACGCTTCCTTCCCCCCTGGCTGAGGCTTCTGACGCCCAACCTGGGCCTTCCAGGCCACATGTGGAGGAGCCCAGATTGAGCCAGGTATAGCATTCCTCTAAATATTTCTGCTTGTCCAATCAATGATGTTAACTAGATGTTAGTTGGGAGTACTAATTTATGATTGTGATTGATGATGCAAAATCTAAGACCATGTCCCTTTTTCATACACAGGGAAGTCTCAGCCAGGAGGTGGCTGATCTGCAGGTCCCTCCACCCCCCTGGAAACAGAAAGTGGCAGTAGGAGGAGTACCCTAGAGGAGGCTGCTATCAGATTTTTTTGTAGGGCTACAGAGGTCCTGGGAGCACCACACACCAGGCAGGAGAACATTGCTGCATTCATAGCCTATAAAATGCAGAGGATGGAGGAGGGCCAAAAAGCCATGTGTGAGGCCCTCATATCAGAGGCTCTGGCGAAAGGTGTGAGGGGCCAACTTACACCTCACACACAGCTTTGGGATGGTCCTCCTCCTCCTCCTGCAGGTCCTACTCCTCCTCCAGGTCCTACTCCTCCTCCTGCCACATCTCCAACTGCACAGCCACAGCCCGGAAGGAAGTGTGAAAGGAAGACCAGACAGTGAGGACCCTGGATCCAGTCTGGTCGGCCAAAAGATGCAGCCTCTTGTGGTACCACAGCCTGGGGACACTGATGTCATCTGCTGCTATCCGGATCTCTGTGAATCCCGGACCAGACTGCCCTCCCTTACATATGGACTCCTCAGGCCACCAATTTTGAGGTTTAAGAATTGATGTCTGCCGTGGGGGTCCCAGGCTTCACTAATTTCTCATGTTGATCCAGTGTTGCCTTCCTCTTTGTTTGGTTCTGAGCCCTTAATAAAGGATTTTTGTTTTGAATTATACTCTCCTATGTGTTTTACTTCAAAAATGATGGTTTGTTTGTGAGGATTCAGGTACATTTCTAATATACAATGTGAAATGAACAAGGGACACCAACAACAAACAATCTCCTTGAGATTAAATAATAAAAGATATCAATGGTGTTGGGGTAACTTGCCACACAAAACACACACAAAAATATTCTGGAGTAAAAATAAAAATAACATTGAACAAAGATCAGCCTTGGAAAAAATCCAAACATTAAAGAAAAAAAAAGACTTAAAAACAAAAAAAACAAAACATAAAAAATATAAAACTGTCAGATGTGACAACTAATAACAATATATTGAGGGAATCCCACTAAAAAAACACAAATAAAACTTTGTGAGAAGTGTGTGTGAATATGAGCAGCAAAACTACTTAATTCTTGTCACATTATAAAGAAGAAGAGAGTGCGCTGTATTAAACCATTTTTTACATTGCAGCGTGACGAAAGTGCTGTATCCATTGCGAACGCTAAGTTTACCAGAACGAGCTGTCCCGTGTCGGAATTTCTTCTGAGCATGCGTGGCACTTTGTGCGTCGGAACAGGCCACACACGGTCGGAATTGACGCGATCGGATTTTGTTGTCGGAAAATTTTATCTCCTGCTGTCCAACTTTGTGTGTCGGAAAATCCGATGGAAAATGTCCGATGGCGCCCACACACGGTCGGAATTTCCGACAACACGCTCCGATCGGACATTTTCCATCGGAAAATCCGACCGTGTGTACGGGGCATAAGTGTCATCCATCAAGATTTCATCCAGTACTTGCACGGACCCAGAGGTCCGGTCTCTGAAAAAAGATGGAGGTCTCTTTTGGATCCGGGGCAAAATTTTTGTACCGCAACGAACTCGGTTAACAACCCTCAAGATGTGCCACGACCACAGGTTGGCCGGCCACTTCGGGGTCAGGAAAACAGCTGACCTAATCTCTCGCTCCTTCTGGTGGCCGGGTTGGAGACGGGATTGCAGGGAATATGTGGCCTCCTGTCCCCCGTGTCAACGGAACAAGGGCCAAAACACCAGATCCTGGGGGTTAATTAAACCACTGCCTATTCCAGAACGACCGTGGTCCGACGTATCTGTAGATTTCATCGTGGATCTGCCGGCCTCAAAAGGCTACACTACAATTTTTGTTGTGGTCGACCGTCTATCTAAGATGGCCCACTTTTTGCCCATGGAGGGTACCCCTTCTGCAGTTGAGACGGCCAACATCTTCCTGAGAGAGGTCATAAGACTTCACGGTGTACCAAGGAGTATAGTGTCCGACAGAGGCGTGCAATTCACGTCCAAATTTTGGAGAGAACTCTGTAAAGCCTTGGATATTAAAGTATGCCTCTCGTCAGCCTACCACCCTCAAAGCAACGGCCAAACGGAGAGGACAAATCAAACCTTAGAGCAATACCTCCGTTGCTTCTGCTCGGGATCCCAAGATGACTGGGCAGAACTTCTTCCATATGCAGAGTTTGCGTATAATAATTCCATTCACGCGGCTACCAACCAGACGCCTTTCTGGGCCAACTGCGGATTTCATCCCACTTTCCTGACTAATGACATTCCCGAAATAGCAGTTCCTGCAGTGCATGACAGAATAACGTCCTTGCAGACTAACTTCCAGAAAATCCAAAACATGTTACAAAAGGCTCAAAAGGTGTATAAGGAGCAGTATGACCGAGGTAGGAAGGAGAATCCCACATTTAATATAGGGGAAGAAGTTTGGTTGTCCACCTCTAACCTCAAGCTACAGTTGCCATCCCGAAAGTTGGGACCTAAATTCATTGGACCTTTTCCTATCAAAAGGATTATCAATCCTTTGGCCATGGAACTAGCTTTACCCAAAACATACAGGATCCATCCTGTCTTCCACGTGTCTCTGTTGAAGCCTGTTGCATCCAGTTCTTTTCCAGAAAGAGGAGAGGTTCCTCCTCCACCAATCAGGGTGGACGGGGAGAACGAGTTCGAGGTGGAGGCTATCCTGGGTTGTAGAAAGAAGGGCAGGCAACTACAGTACCTGATCCAATGGAAAGGATACCCACCTGAGGACAACTCTTGGGAGCCCGCAAGGAACCTACATGCTCCTCGCTTAATTCAAACCTTTCATCGAGACCATCCGGAGTTGATGTCTAGCTTGGGCGTCCAGTGTCCGCCCTTAGGAGAGGGGCACTGTCACAGGAGACAAGTCGCCTCCGTTCGCCGGGCTGCGGGGCGCATGCGCAGTGGGCTACTGTTGAGACGTGCACCCGTTCGCGGCCTGATTGTGCGGCGCGCGCGGGTGCACGGCGGTCCACGGGTGCGCGCCGTCGCCCGTGCGGGTGCCCGGTAGCGCGTCACGCTGACGCGCTCGCCAGGAGGCTACTTCAGACGACACCAGCACCCAGTCGCTCTGTGTTTGTTCCTGATTCCTGATTATCTGACTCCCCGATCTCTGCTTGTTAAACGACCACTCTCCTGTCTGCCGGATACCCTGATCTCTGCTTGTTACACGACCACTCTCCTGTCTGCCGGATACCCTGATCTCTGCCTGTTTAAACGACCACTCTCCAGTCTGCCGGATACCCTGATCTCTGCCTGTTTAAACGACCACTCTCCTGTCTGCCGGATACCCTGATCTCTGCCTGTTTAACGACCACTCTCCAGTCTGCCGGATACCTTGATCTTTGCTTGTTAAAGGACTACTCTCTCTCTGTTTGCCTGATACCTCCCCCTGAGCTCTGCTGTTCTAAGGACTTGCCTATTTGCCCGTATTATACCTCTTTAACCTCTGCTCTTAGTATTATAGGTATGCCAGTCCTGCACGGACCCACCAGAAGGCTCCTCACAACTCCAGTGTACCTGAGCCATCTTTAAGCTACTACCGGAAACCCGTGCCTCCGCGTGCTTCCGATCCCCTGTACCACCTTCGGGGGTTCGGGTGCGCGTGGTCGTAAGGGCGAGCCACTCTCGGCATCTCGGCCTCGGTGAGTATTGACGTGACAGTAACTTTCTGGGCCTTATGGGGCAGTTGCTCAGGAAGTGTCCTTTTTGGCCACAATAGAGACAGAGATTGGCTTGACGCCAACGCTGTTTTTCCTTTTGGAGTCAGTGCGGATCGCACCAAACCAACAAGCATAGCGCCAATCTCCGGTACCAGCATTTTGGGAGTCTGGGAACGTTCAGCCTGGTGCTCCCGAAGGCGTCTATCCTACTAGATGGATAGTTGAATGATCCCCTCGAGGGTAGTAGGGATGCCGATCCTGGCCAACTGGTCCTTGAGGGGTTCAGAAAACCCCAGGCGAAACTAGTATTTCAACGCAGCCTCATTCCAGTCTGTATCTGCAGACCACCGGCAGAAGTCCACAGTATAGTCTTCCACCGGGTGCTATTTCTGCTGAAGAGAATGCAGAGCAGCCTCAGCGGTGGCTGTATGCTGGGGGTCTTCATAAAGTTGTGACATAGCCGTAAAGAACGTTTCCGCTGAACTAGTAGCTGGGTCCTTCTGTTCCCATAACCTGTGGGTCCAGGCCTGGGGTTCATTGGTCAGCAGGGAGATGAGGAAGCCAACTTTGACAGTCTCAGTGGAAAAGGTCCGGGGTTGCAGAGCCAGATATAACAAGCAGGCATTTTTGAAGGATCTAAATTTCTGCCGGTCTCCGGAGAAACGTTCAGGGGTAGGTACCTGTGGTTCTGGTGGCAAAGTCAGTACTGAAGAGACCGTAGCAGGGAGATTGGTGGAGGAAGGACCAGGATCCAAAAATGCAGATGGTAGCATAAAATGTTGGAGTTTTCCTTCTAATTGGAGGTATCCTTCCTGAAGACTTTGGACCACTCGAGTAAGGGTAGTAGCCTGTTGGCACAAAGTCTCTATTGGGGATGCACCTCCGCCGGCCTCAGTCATGGCTGGATTATACTGTCAGAGTCCTGGATGTGAGGCCGGATTGCAGAGGGGGCGTCCCTTGCGGCTAAGTGCAGTGTAACCCTGGGAATGAGAAAGGGAGTACGGTGCCCAAAGGTGCATGGGTTGCCAGAGCGCTGTTGCTGAGTAGCCGATAGCAGGGAGCTGCTGGGGTGCGCTGGTAAGGTTGAAGGGCAACCGTGCAAGAAGAGATTCCAGGTATGGAGCCGTAGAGCAACCAGGAGCGGAGTCAGAGCCAGGCCAATGGTCAAACAGCACATTAATCAGTCCGAGGTAAGGTACAGCAGGATAATCAGGAACGGAGAAGGTAGCCGAGCCAGGGGTCAAACACAGGAGGCGATCAAGGTACAGATGCAGAGCAGAAGAATAGTCAGGTCCGAGCCGGGGTTAATGCAGGCGGAACACAGGAGTAGTCAGGTAAGCCGAGTAGCAACAGGAAGCAGGTATAACGACAGGCACAAGGAACACAGGAAGCTGATGATAATCCAGCAACCAGCGTGTACCAGAAGCAGGATTAAATAGGCAAAAGGGCACCAATGATTACCGCGATGCGCACGCGTGCGTTAGCACGCGCGTCTGCGCGCTCCCGCTGTTGTGCACCTGTGTTCACCTGTCGTGAGCCTACGTGCACGCATGCGCACAGAGATTCGCCTGGTGCCACCATGATGGATACTGGCAGAATTACCCGTCCTACGGCTATTACCCTGACACTTACACAGCCTGGCCACATACAGAGGCCCGCCAGTGAAGTATTACCTTCAGGCGTTCTACAAGCACTTTGTGGGCACTAATGGGTGACAGGTGCACTTTGTGGGCACTGATGGGTGACAGGTGCACTTTTATAAGCACTGATGTGGTGACTGTTGGGTGACAGCTGTAATGGGGGGGGGGGCGATGTGACAAGTTCTCTTTGTGGTGTTGGTGCAGTACACTACAATACACACATAGATTGGTCACTCACTGCTCCTGGCTCTTCTCTGCTCACACTGGAAATGGTGTGTGAGGAGAGAAGAGTCGGTAACAGCTAGTAACCGGTCCTTGTTTACATTTAGTGATCGGCTCTGAATCGATCACAGCCGATCACGTGGTAAACAGCCATCAGCCATTGGCTGTTTACCCTTGTCGGTGATGAGCAGTGTTCCTGGAACACGCCGCCACCAACGTGACCGCGCTGCCCGCTCCCGATCACGCGCATGCACGCTCAAAAGCGTGGAATACCCTTTGTGATCGGCCGTGACGTAATCGCGGCAGATCACATGGTGAACAGCCATGCCCGATGGCTGTTCACCCCTGTCAGTGACGCGCTGTGTCCCGGGGACACGGCAACACCGACAGAGCAGGGCTGCGTGCCCACGATGCCCTGTGTGAATCAGCTTCCGTCATATGACGGCGGCCCAAAACAAGAGCCGCACCGCTCCGCCATCATATGACGGTGGGCAGGCGGCAACAGGTTAAAGTGAAACAATAAAAGTGAAATATTCCTTTAAATTTCATACCTGGGGGGTGTCTATAGTATGCCTGTAAAGTGGCGCATGTTTCCTGTGTTTAGAACAGTCCCTGCACAAAATGTCATTTCTAAAGGAATAAAGGTCATTTTGTGACCTGCTTGCGGCTGTAATGTAATGTCGGGTCCCGGCAATATAGATGAAAATTATTGAGAAAAACGGCATGGGTCCCCCCCAGCCCATTACCAGGTCCTTTGGGTCTGGTAGGGATATTAAGGGGAACCCTGCACCCAAATTGCACAAAGGCGTGGGGCCCCCAGTCCCTATATACTCTGAACAGCAGTGCAGTATACAGGCGGTCCCCGGGTTACAAACAAGATAGGGACTGTAGGTTTGTTCTTAAGTTGAATCTATTTGTAATTTGGAACAGGTACATTTTTAAAGTATAGCTCCAGCCAAAAAATCTATTTTTAAGCTTTTTGGATAACATAGGGAAGGGTTATCACCCCTGTAACATTTGTTTTGCTGTCTGTGCCCCTGTTAAGAAGATTTCACCTCACTTTCTGTCCCAATGACAATTGGATTTAGAAAATTTTGGGTTATTAGGGAAACTAGGATTAGTGATAAAGACACCTTTTTCCCATATTAACTCTTACAGGAGAGAATTTCCCTTCCTAGGCGTAGATTTCCTCTCACTTCCTGTTGTCTCCCTCAGTTTGTAAGTAGGAGTCGTTTGTAAGTTGGTTGTTTGAAGGGACCGCCTGTATACATACCTCCTAACTTTTGAACTTGACAATGAGGGACACTTAGAAGATCCGATGTGTGGAGAGCGCAGCGCACCATGCCGAGAAGTGGGCGTGGACAGCAAAAAAGGGCGTGGTCATTTGGTTGTGGTTTAAGAGGTGTGGTCAATCATATTGGAGACATGTTTACATCACTATGATATATCTCAATTTAACAAAAGTCTGTCTATTTTTACACTATTTTTAGAGTATTTTGCTTAAAGTTTATTAGAAGAATGTAATGTAGTTGAATACAGTTGGACTGAGAAACTCTCTTATGTTTCTGCATACATCCTGACCTCTGAAGACACGCAGCGCACTGGATGGGGCCACATGTCCAGAGAGACCCCAGGATGGGATGGGGGGGTGGACAGGGAGATCGCAGGATGGGACGGGGAGATCGCAGGATTGGACGGGGAGATCGCAGGATGGGACGGGGAGATCGCAGGGTGGGACGGGGAGATCGCAGGGTGGGACGGGGAGATCGCAGGATTGGACGGAGAGATCGCAGGATTGGACGGGGAGATCACAGGATGGGACGGGGGGGGGGGTGGACAGGGAGATCGCAGGATGGGACGGGGGGGTGGACAGGGAGATCGCCGGATGGGACGGGGAGATCGCAGGATGGGACGGGGAGATCGCAGGATGGGACGGGGAGATCGCAGGATGGGACGGGGAGATCGCAGGATGGGAAGGGTGGTGGATGGGGAGATCGCAGGAAGGGAAGGGGGGGTGGACGGGGAGATCGCAGGATTGGACGGGGAGATCGCAGGAAGGGAAGGGGGGGTGGACGGGGAGATCGCAGGATGGGACGGGGAGATCGCAGGATGGGACGGGGAGATCGCAGGATTGGACGGGGAGATCGCAGGATTGGACGGGGAGATCGCAGGATTGGACGGGGAGATCGCAGGATTGGACGGTGGGGGTGGACAGGGAGATCGCGGGGTGGGAAGTTGGGGTGGACAGGGAGGTCGCAGGATGGGACGGGGAGATCGCAGGGTGGGACAGGGAGATCGCAGGATGGGACGGGGGGAACGCAGGATGGGACGGGGAGATCGCAGGATGGGACGGGGGGAACGCAGGATGGGACGGGGAGATCGCACGATGGGACGGGGAGATCGCACGATGGGACGGGGAGATCGCACGATGGGACGGGGAGATCGCACGATGGGACGGGGAGATCGCAGGATGGGAAGGGTGGTGGACGGGGAGATCGCAGGAAGGGAAGGGGGGGTGGACGGGGAGATCGCAGGATTGGACGGGGAGATCGCAGGATTGGACGGGGAGATCGCAGGATTGGACGGGGGGGGGTGGACAGGGAGATCGCGGGATGGGACGGGGAGATCGCAGGATTGGACGGGGAGATCGCAGGATTGGACGGGGAGGTGGACAGGGAGATCGCGGGATGGGACGGGGAAATCGCAGGATTGGACGGGGAGATCGCAGGATTGGACGGGTAGATCGCAGGATTGGACGGGGAGATCGCAGGATTGGACGGGGAGATCGCAGGATGGGAAGGGGGGTGGACAGGGAGATCGCAGGATTGGACGGGGGGGTGGACAGGGAGATCGCAGGATTGGACGGGGGGGGTGGACAGGGAGATCGCAGGATTGGACGGGGGGTGGACGGGGAGATCGCAGGGTGGGACGGGGAGATCGCAGGGTGGGACGGGGAGATCGCAGGGTGGGACGGGGAGATCGCAGGATTGGACGGGGAGATCGCAGGGTGGGATGGGGAGATCGCAGGATGGGACGGGGAGATGGCAGGGTGGGACGGGGAGATGGCAGGGTGGGACGGGGAGATCGCAGGATTGGACGGGGAGATCGCAGGGTGGGACGGAGAGATCGCAGGATTTGACGGGGAGATCGCAGGATTGGACGGGGAGATCGCAGGATTGGACGGGGAGATCGCAGGATTGGACGGGGAGATCGCAGGATTGGACGGGGAGGTCGCAGGGTGGGTCGGGGAGATCGCAGGATTGGACGGGGGGTGGACAGGGAGATCGCAGGATTGGACGGGGGGGTGGACAGGGAGATCGCAGGATTGGACGGGGGGGTGGACAGGGAGATCGCAGGATTGGACGGGGGGGGTGGACAGGGAGATCGCAGGATTGGACGGGGGGGTGGACAGGGAGATCGCAGGATTGGACGGGGGGGTGAACAGGGAGATCGCAGGATTGGACGGGGGGGGTGGACAGGGAGATCGCAGGATTGGACGGGGGGTGGACAGGGAGATCGCAGGATTGGACGGGGGGGTGGACAGGGAGATCGCAGGATTGGACGGGGGGGTGGACAGGGAGATCGCAGGATTGGACGGGGGGGTGGACAGGGAGATCGCAGGATTGGACGGGGGGGGGTGAACAGGGAGATCGCAGGATTGGACGGGGGGGGGTGGACAGGGAGATCGCAGGATTGGACGGGGTGGTGGACAGGGAGATCGCAGGATTGGACGGGGGGGTGGACAGGGAGATCGCAGGATTGGACGGGGGGGTGGACAGGGAGATCGCAGGATTGGACGGGGGGTGGACAGGGAGATCGCAGGATTGGACGGGGGGGTGGACAGGGAGATCGCAGGATTGGACGGGGGGGTGGACAGGGAGATCGCAGGATTGGACGGGGGGGGTGGACAGAGAGCTCAGGAGAGGAAACATAAACAGGGCAATTCAGATTGAGACACACACAGAACACTTCCCCGTTCTCAGCACACACTCTCCTTATCTCCTGCTGCAGAGTCCTGTACAGATTAAACAGACAGAACGAGTGATGCTCTGTGTCTGCAACCTGAGCTAAGATTCTGGGCACAGGCTTCACCAGAAATCTATCTGTCATCTGCCAGGACACTGCAACAGCTTAAGTTAACTGCAGCAACTTTCCTATCACACATACACAGACCTGCAGAAAGCCCTCCTCCTCGTCTTCAGCACAGACTGGCAACTGACCCCGCCCCCACGCACAGAATGTTCTGTTGGCAAATACAGGAGGATGATTGCCATGTGCTGCAGCCAATCACCATGAGGACAAGCAGCCGCAAGTTCCAATCAAAGAAAATTTCCACACAGTGAGAAAACCAGCCTCAGGCTGTGCCGTGCGGGATTCATTCTGTGTGCACAGGACAATGCAGGGAGCATTCTCCTACCTTTCTTCCAGAGCAGGAACAGCCTTCATGGGAGACCCGGAGTTGGGGGGTGGAGCCGGGGGCGGAGCTTAGGCGCGAGGAGGAATCCTCCTCCAGCTCGCACTGAATGCTGGGGCTCCACTCTCCTCCTCGTCGTGACGTCACTGGTTGTTAGACGCCAGGCGGGCCATGCCTAGCAACCAGTTGTTTTGGCAGTTAGCCAGGCAGCATCTGGGGGTGAAATGAAGCGGTCTTGGCCAGAACCAGTACAGCGCCGGGCAGTGAGGGACAGCGGCAATGCAGCGGCAATTTTTAGGGGGCATCAGATCCCAATGGGGCAATTCCGGGACATTGTATTGTCCCGGAATGAAGGTGCCCGGGACGCGGGACAGACCTCCCACAGCGGGACTTTCCCGGGCAATCCGGGACGGTTGGGAGGTATGTGTATATACTATACGGCCTGCCCTATACACTCTGTGAAATTGGGACTTAGGTGTTGGTGGTACCAGAACACTGTGAGCCCTCACAGTTACTCTTGGTGGGCACTGGAATGGGCCCTGCTGTGAAATATTATATCAAGAATTGTAATTACATTTGACCCAGTAACCCAGTGGATGTTCTGTTGGAAAGGTCTCCAAGTCTGATCTTGCCCCTAGATATTCCTCCACCATGTAATTCAGACGCTGGGATGGTTGCTGGAACCGATCAGACCTTGGCGCTGAGGACTGAAGAATTGCCTGAAGGCATCGGTCAGCCGGCCACCTTCTCAACCACTCTTTCTGTGACTGAACAAAGCCTCAGCAACACGTTATCCAGCACCAGGAAATTGTAACCTCCCAGGCTCTGGAAACACATTGCATACACCTTTCTGCAAGGCCTCCTGAAGATGCTTCATCCTCTGCTTCCTCTGCGAAGGCTGGATAAGTTCTGCAACCTTACCCTTGTAACGTGGCTCAAGAAGGGTTGCCAGCCAGTAATGATCCATCTCCTTGATATTATGAATGCTAGGGTCCTTTTGCAGGCTTTGCAGGATCAGGGAGGCCATGCAGCGTAAGTTTGCAGAGGCATTCGATCCTGAGTCCTCTGGATCACTAAGGATCACATGATCCTCAACCACCTCCTCCCAGCCACGTACAACTCCATGGGTTTTTGGGGACTGAAAACGATCCCTTGAAGACTGCTGCTGATGCGGAGTGTTATCCTCCACCTCCATGCTGACACAATCCTCCTCCTCTTCTTCTTCCTGTGTGATCGATGGGCCTGCAGGAATACTATCTGGATAAAGGGAGCCTTGAGAGGTAAGGAAGTCCTCCTCTTCTTCCCGCTGTTCTGCCTCAAGTGCCCTGTCCATTATTCCACGCAGCGTGTGCTCCAACAGGAAGACAAGAGGGACAGTATCACTGATGCATGCACTGTCACTGCTCACCATCCTCGTGGCCTCCTCAAATGGTGACAGGACAGTGCATGCATTCCTGATCATAGCCCACTGGCGTGGTGAAAAAAAGCCAAGCTGCCCTGACCCTGTCCTGCTGTCATACTCACACAGGTACTCATTGATGGCCCTCTGCTGCGTGTGCAGCCGCTGCAGCATTGCCAACGTTCAGTTCCACCTGGTGGGCATGTCACAAATGGGGCGGTTATTGGGCAGGTCGCATTCTCTTTGAATGTCAGCCAGCCGAGCACTGGCATTATATGACTGGTGGAAATGACCACAGACTTTCCTGAAAAATATACTAAATATATATACTCGTGCTAATGGTGTGACAGAAATAAATCAGTGAAATTATAAAATTGCAGATGCTATACACAAAGTGCTAATCACTTGGAAACCATGAAAAATATAAATATAGCGCTCGCAAACACAATATATAAATGTGTAATAAAAAATAAATAAACAACACAAAGTCCAAAACAAGTGATCCAAGGTGCTCCAATTAAAAGTGAAGGGAAGAAAGGTGCTTCAGAAGATTCAGGTGCACAACACCACCTTATGTATCCCCACTCACCAGATTGACATGACCCCCAGCTTTTTAGTCTGGTGGGTCACTCAAGGCTTGGTATGGATGTCTTTGAGATGTCAGGTCATCAGATCCAGGGTTCCTTGGTGAAGAGTTTCAACCAGAAAAAAACACGTACCCAGAAGTAAAAAAATGGAACTAATAGTGAAGTACCCTCAAAAAAGGGTTTATTTAAACAAAGGATGGGTACTTACAAAAAATAGGATTAAAACAAGCATCAAGCATGGAGCAGATCGTATAAAACTGCTGTTTTAGGCATGCGTTCCAAACGTGCATTCCAAACGACCGGAAGTGATGTCAGAAATCCCACAGCACTGTAAGGCCTCACAGTTACTCTTGGTGGGCGCAGGAACGGGCCCTGCTGTGAAATATTAGATCAAGAATTGTAATTACATGCCCCTGTTGAACAGGGTCAGAAAAATTGGGCCTTAGGCACAAGTGCTGGTGCCACAACACTGCAACCCCTCACAGAAACTCTAGTTGGAGCGCATGAATGAGCCCTGCTGCAAATTATTGCAGCAAAAATTGTAATTACATGCCCATGTTAAATAGGGGCAGCAAAATTGGGCCTTAGCCACTGGTGCCACAACACTGCATCCCCTCACAGATACTATAGTTGGAGCGCAGGAATGAGCCCTGCTGCAAAGTATTGCTTTAAAAATTGTAATTATACGCCCCTGTTAAACAGGGGCTGAAAAATTGGGCCTTAGGCACTGGTGCCACAACACTGCAACCCCTCACAGATACTCACAGATGCAGGAATGAGTCCTGCTGCAAATTTTTCCATTAAAAATTGTAATTATGCGCCCCTGTCAAACAGGGGCAGAAAAATTGGGCCTTAGCAACTGGTGGCGGTGCTCAGAACCAAAAATGTTCTTACAAGCTATCAGCATGAAAATTGAGGAGGAAGAGGATAGTCACTCAGCATAACAGGATAGTCACTCAGCATCAGCATAGGCAGTCTTGAAGGGATCTCACATTAAAAAAATATTCGGTTACATCAGCATCAGGTGCTTGGTAGCTGGTGATCCAAGACTGATTCATTTTATGAAGGTCAGCCAATCGACCGATTCGGTGGACATGTAAATCATACGCTGTCAATGTTTGCTGGAACCGATCATACCTTGGAGCTGCGGACTAAAAAATTGTCTGAACGCATCGGTCAGATGGCCACCTTCTCCACCGCTCCTTCTGTGACTGACCGAAGCCTCAGCAACACGTTGTCCAGGACCAGGAATTTGTAACCTCCTTGGCTCTGGAAACGCATTGCACAAACCTTTCTGCAGGGCCTCTCAAAGATGTTTCATCCTCTGCTCCCTCTGCAATGGCAAGATAAGGTCCGCAACCTTACCCTTGTAACGTGGATCAAGGAGGGTTGCCAGCCAGTAATGATCCCTCTCCTTGATACCACGAATATGAGGATCCTTCCGCAGGCTTTTCAGGTTCAGGGAGGCCATGCAGCATAGGTTTGCTGAGACATTCGGTCCAGAGTACTCTGGGTCACTAAGGATGACATGATCCGCAGCCACCTCCTCCCAGCCATGTACAAGTCCATGGGTTTCTTGGGACTGTAAATGATCCCTTGAAGACTGCTGCTGATGCTGAGTGCTAGGCTCCACCTCCATGCTGACACAATCCTCCTCCTGCTCTTCCTGTGTGATCGGCGGGAACATTGTCTGGATAAAAGGGGCCTTGAGAGGTAAGGAAGTCCTCCTCTTCCTCCCTCTGCTCTGCCTCAAGTGCCCTGTCCATTATTCCATGCAGCGTGTGCTTCAACAGGTGGACAAGAGGGACAGTGTCACTGATGCATGCACTGTCACTGCTCACCATCCTCGTGGCCTCCTCAAATGGTGACAAGACAGTGCATGCATTCCTGATCATGACCCATTGACGTGGGAAAAAAAAACAAGCTCCCCTGACCCTGTCCTGGTGCCATAGTCGCACAGGTACTCATTGATGGCCCTCTGCTAAGTGTGCAGCTGCTGCAGCATGGCCATAGATAAGTTCCACCTGGTGGGCATGTCACAGATTAGGCAGTTCTTGGGCAGGTTAAATTCCTTTTGGAGGTCAGCCAGCCAAGCACTGGCATTACATGACTGGCGGAACTGCACACAGACTTTCCTGGCCTGCCTCAGGAGATCCTGTAAGTCCGGGCACCTGCCCAAGAACCGCTGCACCACCAAGTTAAGGACATAAGCCAAACAGGGCACATGGGTCAGGTGTCCCCGTTGGAGGGCGGAGAGGAGGTTGGTGCCATTGTCGCAAACCACCATTTCTGCCCCTGCAGAGCTGGCAGAATCTCTGCCCCAGTGTGGCTCCTGTCCCCCAAGCACACCAGCTCAAGCACCGCATGGCATTTTTTTGCCTGCATATTTGCATAGCCCCTTGAACGCCTACGAAGCACCACTGGTTCCGAGGACAAATCAGCACAGGAAGAGGCCATGAAGGAAGAAGAAGAGGAGGGGGTGGAGGAGAGAGGTGTGTCAGAATCACCACTAGTAGCATTTTGGAGGAGTGGTGGTGGAACAACCTCCAACACTACTGCACCCTGTCCTGCATCCTTCCCAGCTGCCAGCAGAGTCACCCAATGAAAGATAGGTAACGTCCCTGTCCATGGCTGCTGGATCATGAGTCAGCGGTAATATGCACCTTACCGCTGACCACCCTGTCCAGCGAGGCCAAGACATTGCCTTCCACATGCTGGTAGAGAGCCGGAATCGCCCTTCCATGAAAAAAGTGGCGTTTGGGAACCTGTCACTGAGGAACCGCACATTCCACAAACTCACGGAAGGGGGCATAGTCTACCAACTGAAAAGGCAGCAGTTGAAGTGCTAGCAATTTAGCCAAGCTAGCATTCAACCGCTGAGCATGTGGATGGCTGGGAGCAAACTTCTTTCGGCGGTGCAGCAGCTGGGGCAGGGAAATTTGCCTGCTACAATCGGACGTTGGTGTACCGATAGCAAATTGCCCGCAAGTACTTGGCTGTGACACACCTAATTCTACACCTTCATTCCTCTCAGTGCAGGTTTCTGAGAGGACTGAAGGTATAGTGGGGTTGAAGATCCCAGCTGATGAAGTGCAAGGAGAGGTCCGCTTTGTTCTTTGATGTGGATCTTTTATATATGCTTGCCAACGGACTGCATGGTAGGTCAACATATGTCTGGTAAAGCATGTGGTGCCCAAGCGGCTGCTGTTTTGGCCACGTGACATACGCTGGAGACATATATTGTAAATAGCAACGGTGCGATCTGCTGCACACGTCTCAAAAAAGGCCCACACCAAAGAACTTTTGGAATAACGCGCAGAGACAGCAGCGTCCTGCACATGCGGAGCTCTGCGATGTGATGCAGTCGGTTGGCTGCCCTTAAGCTGGCCCCTGGAGGGCATCCTGCCTCGTTGGAGATGTGCCTCCTCCTCCTCTATCCTATCAGACACTCATGTAGAGTCAGTGACCTCATCATCCCCTCCCTCCTCGTAACTGGAGCAAACCTGGCGGTATGCTGCAGCTGGGGGAACATGACTGCCAGTTTTCTGTCCTTCTTGGGCACCACTCTCTCTGGGCTCACGTAACTGCCTTCCTCAAGCTGTGTACCATCATTGGAGCCCTCAAAACGCTGCGCATCCTCCTGCAGCATGTACCCAACACTGTTTGGGGGACTCCTCAGGACATGGTGGGGCTAGGGAAGGAGTGACTGATGCCATTGAGCTGAGGAAAGAGGCTGCTTTGGCAGACAAAGTACCCTGAGCCTGGGTGAGAGAGGATGAGGAGAATGAGGACGGCTTGGTCATCCACTCTACCAACTACCAACCAACAACTCTTCTGCATGTTGTGGCTCAACATGGCCAGCTGCCAAAAAAAGGACAAGCATGCCCCATGGCCACGTGCTGATGAGGATGCACCGTGTCCACGACCAGCACTGTTGCCTCTAGACACAGAGCCTGCTTGCCCTCTTTTATTGGCCTGTGTGTTTCTTCCTCTCCTTGTTGGCCTTCCAGACATACTGTCTTTATTGTATTGGAATAGGTACACAAGGAATTGTCTGCAGTCAGCCTTAGCTGCACACTGTGCCCAGTATACAGTACACTGACTTAATAAACTGCAGCTTAGCTCAATCAACTGCCTGTATTATTAGGAATAGAACAGGAATAGTCTGCAGTCAGCTTTACATGCACACTAAGCCCAGTATATAGTACACTGACTTAATATACTGCAGCTTAGCTCAATCAACTGCCAGCCTATATTATTAGGAAGAAAACAGGGATGGTCTGCAGTCAGCTTTACCTGCACACTGAGCCCAGTATACAGTATACTGACTTAAACTGCAGCGAGAATAACAGGAACACTCTGAAGTGAGATCTAGCTAAACTAAATACAGTGTATGTAAACAGCCAATGTTTGAGTCGAACTCATGTTTGACCCGAACATAAAGCTCATCCCTACTTACCAGTAATGCCCCCAATACTACCCTCCTGAAATTTGTTCCACGCTGACTAGCTCTACATCTAGACCCTCCCCCCATCGCCTAGTTTAGAAGCCCCTCTAACTTTTTGGCCATCTTCTCTCCCAGCCGAGCTGTACACTCACCATTTAGGTGCAGTCTGTCCCTTCTATATAGAGCTGGTAACAGACTGAGAAGTCGGCCCAGTTCTCCTGGAACCCAAAACCCTCCTTTCTACACCAGCTCCTCAGCCACTGGTTTATTTCCCTAATCTCCCTCTGCTTTTCTGGTGTGGCTTGAGGTACCGATAGTATTTCTGAGAATACTACCTTGGAGGTCCTTTTCCTCAATTTAGCTCCTAGGGCCCTAAAATAGTTTTTTAGGAAACTCCATCTTCTTCTGACTTTGTCCCTGTTGCCAATCTGCACCATGTCATCCGGGTCTTCCCCACCCCCCTCCCAGTAATCTGTCTACCAGATCCGTGATAGTGCCCCATCATTGGTATCAGTGGGACGAATAGTGTCCCATCATTGGTTGTCAGTGGGAGGAATAGTGCCCCATCATTGGTTGTCAGTGGGAGGAATGGTGTCCCATCATTGGTGTTAGTGGGAGGAATAGTGTACCATCATTGGTGTCGGTGGGAGGAATAGTTTCCCATTGTTGGCGTCAGTGGGAGGAATAGTGCCTGTCATGAAGCTTGGAATAGTGGCTGATTCATAATGCTGGGACAAATACTGTTAGGAGACGCTGATGTCAATTCCAGCCACCGGTCTGTCTGTTGCCTGCTAGAATGTGTATTGTAAATAAGTCTACTATGGGATCTAAGAGTCATTAGATCCCCATTGTTGTTTGTGTTAATTAACTCTGCTATTGTGTGAAGAAGAGTCTGTGTTGATTTGTGATAATGTTGATTGTGTTTTCTGAGCTACAAGACGGCCAGTCTGGCCTAAAGGTCATGTCTGAGTCATCTAGGCTGTCTAAAGGGATTAGTTAATTAGCCCATGTTAATTAGGTTTCTGGTCACAGGTGTATGTTCAGAGTAATATGAGCCGGAGGTATGCACCTCCACTTTTAGTGTATAAAAGAGCCTGTATTTTGCAATAAAAGAGATTCATGGTTGAACTTACATACAGCCTGCCTGGTGTTTGTTCTGAGCTACACAACTGGATTAGAACGGCACATAGCTGTAGTTCTAGTCCCGGAGCATCGGATGACCGAACCATCAGATGTTGCGATCTGCAATCTGATTCTATAGAGCAGAGGAGTGTCGGGAGAGTGGAACCGAGCAAGCAAGGGGCTCGTTACATTGGTGGCAGCAGTGGAATGTGGGAAGCAGAGGCCAGAACCTGCAAAAATCGAGGCCGTCCTAAACTGGCCAGTTCCCAGAACCAAGACCCAGGTACTTGCATTTTTAGGGACAGCAGGGTACTACAGGAAGTTTGTACCCCACTATAGTGACATAGCCAAACCCCTGACGGACCTGACTAAAAAGACTTTCCCTAGACAGGTTCTGTGGTCCCTGGAGTGCGAGACAGTGTTTCATCAGTTAAAAACCGCCCTAACGCAAGCTTCTATACTGGCGGCACCCGATCCTAACAAACGCTTTGTCATTCATACAGATGCCTCCATGTTCGGACTGGGAGCCAACCTAAGTCAAGTTGGCGATGACGGGAAAGAGCACCTGGTGGCGTATCTCAGCCGCAAGTTGTTACCCCGTGAAGTTGGTTATGCTGCCGTGGAAAAAGAGTGTTTGGCCTTAGTCTGGGCTTTAAAGAAATTTCAGCCCTATGTGCATGGATGCTCTTTTACCGTCATGACGGACCACAATCCTTTGATATGGCTTAACCGCGTGGCGGGAGAGAACGGCCGATTACTAAGGTGGAGCCTGGCTAGGGAACAACCCAGGATCTGCCCAACTGTTGCTCACAGTGGAGGGAATAATGCCCCAAGGGCCGGATAAAAGCACGCAAAGGGCCACAGTTTGGGGATCACTGCTCCTAGACACTTCAGCACTTCTGAGTGTTGGTTGCCCATATCCCAGCCAGTATTTGGGGCTACATCCTCTGACCCGTACATGAGTCCTGTAGTGACATATTGGTCAGAGAAGCAACCACAAAGTGTGGTGGGATAGCACTGGCACCCATCGCTCCTGGAAGTGCTTGGCAACTTGACGAAGACTGCAGCTCTGGAACTGAGGAATAGTAGGAGACATGGGCCACCAGAGGTGACCATATTGGTTCTTCTATTACAGGGACCTGCTCTCTGAATTTGTTTAGGAAGACAGGGTCTCTTTAAATGTGATAATCGGGACCATGATGTGCGAGATCTTATTGGGATTTGTGACTTATTAGATATACTTGAGTAGAGTATAACCATAATTACCTAATGTAGTAGGCTGATTCCCAGCATGCTCGCTGTTATGTAAACAGGTAGCTCAATCAGGCACCATGTGTGAGACCAGCTGATAGGAATACAAAGAGCAGATCCTTAACACGACTCATTAACAACAGGTGTCTGGCATCTCAGAAGGTTCTCTACATGTCAGGAGTCCGGTTTCCTGTGGTCTCCCGGGTGATGTGCCAGAAGTCTACAATGATGGTATGGAAATGACAACGGTGACACCCGATAAGGACAGACCTCATTGTTTGGAATGTAACAGATACACCCAAGGAAAAGATGAAAAGGAGACCAGCAGTGGAGATGACCAAAGGTGAGCAGTAATCGCCGGGTGCTACAGAAGAACAGCCACTCGATCCAGTCTGGTGAGTCAAAAACACTGACAACCGTCTCTGCCGAGAGGTACTGTTACTGCTAAAAATCTCTGAATGTCTTTTTTTCCATCTAACACCAGACTCTGTGCTTCCACCTGTCCATCCATCATGCTCTGCTTATCCAAAAGACCTTATGCCAGCATCTATCCAATTCTCCGTCTGTCCATCCATCATACTCTGATTTCCCAAATGACCTTATCCCGGCATCCATCTATTTCTCCATTCGTCCACCCACCTATCCATACAACAAATAGAATAGAAAAAAAAGAATATCCTTTTTCATTCTATTCCTTTATATTCTATTCTCATATTTTCCATTCTGTACTATTCTATTATCTATTCTGTTGTATTATCTTCTTTGTTTTATTATATATATATACATACATATATATATATATATATATATACACACACACACACACACACACCAGGAGGACATTTCCCTGCCCCCCTTCAGATCATATTACCCTGGCAAACTGTAACCAGAAACAGAATTAACATAGCTATTAAAATTAACATAGCATTTAAACAGCCTAGGTGACTCAGAGGTATGACCTTTTAGGGCAGACTTGCCATCTTTTAGCTCAGAGGACACAACACACATTATCATACACACAGGACACCTTCACATAATAACAGGAGCCCCTAGTAGCAGACGGACCATCTCCTACATTGTACAGAGGCCAATGTGATCAGCTCTTTCAACTAACATGTATAGTTCAGAATCAAACAAACCAGAAATAGTCTTTGTATATTTCCTGGGAAATATTGTGGATAATTATTACTGTTCCATTTTAAGTAATCCAAGCCACATTCCTAATGTCCATTATTTTCTTGGTCACCCTGTGCCCCTAATAGACATAGGAGGTGCATGGGGAGCTGAAGCAAGGGTTTTCCAACCACTCCAAAGGCATTCTGGGTTCCACCAGTCCCCCCCAAAGTGACTCCCGTCCCAGTCATTCATAGAGAAACACACCTGTAGTCCTGCATATCTGCTCATTGACCATACATTCATATGACTCTCCATCAGTCCATTAGTCTGTCTATCCAACTCGTCCATCCAAAAATGTCTCTATTCTTCTTCCTCTGTAAATGTAAATACATATCTAATCTCCATCTCTCTTTACATCAGTCCATATATCCAACTCTCATTGGGTCCACCAAAAAATGTTTGTGCCTTACTCAATAGCCTAAAATGCATACTTCATCTCAGACTTTCCATCTCCTTAACCACTTGAGCCCCGGACCATTATGCTGCCTAAGGATCAGAGGTCTTTTTCCAATTTGGCACTGCGTCGCTTTAACTGCTAATTGCGCGGTCATGGAAAAAGACCGAAAATTTTGAAAAAAAATGATATTTTCTACTTTTTGTTATAAAAAAAATCCAATAAACTCAATTTTAGTCATACATTTAGGCCAAAATGTATTCGGCCACATGTCTTTGGTAAAAAAAATGTCAATAAGCGTATATTTATTGGTTTGCGCAAAAGTTATAGCGTCTACAAACTAGGGTACATTTTCTGTAATTTACACAGCTTTTAGTTTATGACTGCCTATGTCATTTCTTGAGGTGCTAAAATGGCAGGGCAGTACAAAACCCCCCCAAATGACCCCATTTTGGAAAGTAGACACCCCAAGGAAATTGCTGAGAGGCATGTTGAACCCATTGAATATTTATTTTTTTTGTCCCAAGTGATTGAATAATGACAAAAAATGATGTATATATATATATTGCTCACACAGGCCGTGGGCCTATGTGGAATTGCACCCCAAAATACATTCTGCTGCTTCTCCTGAATATGGGGATACCACATGTGTGGGACTTTTTGGGAGCCTAGCCGCGTACAGGGCCCCGAAATCCAATCACCGCCTTCAGGATTTCTAAGGGTGTAAATTTATGATTTCACTCTTTACTGCCTATCACAGTTTCGGAGGCCATGGAATGCCCAGGTGGCACAAAACCCCCCCAAATGACCCCATTTTGGAAAGTAGACACCCCAAGCTATTTCCAGAGAGGCATATTGAGTCCATGGAATATTTTATATTTTGACACAAGTTGCGGGAAAGTGACACATTTTTATTTTTTTATTTTTTTTTTGCACAAAGTTGTCACTAAATGATATATTGCTCACACAGGCCATGGGCATATGTGGAATTGCACCCCAAAATACATTTAGCTACTTCTCCTGAGTATGGGGATACCACATGTGTGGGGCTTTTTGGGAACCTAGCCGTGCACGGGACCCCGAAAACCAATCACCGCCTTCAGGATTTCTAATCGTGAAAATTTTTGATTTCACTCTTCACTGCCTATCACAGTTTCGGAGGCCATGGAATGCCCAGGTGGCACAAAACCCCCCCAAATGACCCCATTTTGGAAAGTAGACACCCCAAGCTATTTGCTGAGAGGCATGGTGAGTATTTTGCAGCTCTCATTTGTTTTTGAAAATGAAGAAAGACAAGAAAAAACTTTTTTTTTTTCTTTTTTCAATTTTCAAAACTTTGTGACAAAAAGTGAGGTCTGCAAAATACTCACTATACCTCTCAGCAAATAGCTTGGGGTGTCTACTTTCCAAAATGGGGTCATTTGGGGGGGGTTTGTGCCACCTGGGCATTCCATGGTCTCCGAAACTGTGATAAGCAGTCAAGAGAGAAATCAAAAATTCACGCCCTTAGAAAGCCTGAAGGCGGTGCTTGGTTTTCGGGGTTCCGTACGCGGCTAGGCTCCCAAAAAGTCTCACACATGTGGTATCCCCGTACTCAGGAGAAGCAACAGAATGTATTTTGGGGTGTAATTTCACATATTCCCATGGCATGTTTGAGCAATATATCATTTAGTGACAATTTTGTGCAAAAAAAAAAAAATTTGTCTCTTTCCCGCAACTTGTGTCGCAATATAAAATATTCCATGGACTCGACATGCCTCTCAGCAAATAGCTTGGGGTGTCTACTTTCCAAAATGGGGTCATTTGGGGGGGTTTTGAACTGTCCTGGCATTTTATGCACAACATTTAGAAGCTTATGTCACACATCACCCACTCTTCTAACCACTTGAAGACAAAGCCCTTTCTGACACTTATTGTTTACATGAAAAAGTTTTTTTTTTTTGCAAGAAAATTACTTTGAACCCCCAAACATTATATATTTTTTTAAAGCAAATGCCCTACAGATTAAAATGGTGGGTGTTTCATTTTTTTTTTTTCACACAGTATTTGCGCAGCGATTTTTCAAACGCATTTTTTGGGGAAAAAACACACTTTTTTAAATTTTAATGCACTAAAACACACTATATTGCCCAAATGTTTGATGAAATAAAAAAGATGATCTTAGGCCGAGTACATGGATACCAAACATGACATGCTTTACAATTGCGCACAAACGTGCAGTGGCAACAAAATAAATACATTTTTAAAAGCCTTTAAAAGCCTTTACAGGTTACCACTTTAGATTTACAGAGGACGTCTACTGCAAAAATTACTGCCCTCGATCTAACCTTCGCGGTGATACCTCACATGCATGGTGCAATTGCTGTTTACGTTTGACGACAGACCGCCGCTTGCGTTCGCCTTAGCGCGAGAGCAGGGGGCGACAGGGGTGCTTTTTTTTTTTTTTTTTTTTTTTTTCTTTATTATTTTTTTGCTTTTTTATCTTATTTTTAAACTGTTCCTTTCATTTTTATTTTTTTTTAATCATTTTTATTGTTATCTCGGGGAATGTAAATATCCCCTATGATAGCAATAGGTAGTGACAGGTACTCTTTTTTGAAAAAATTGGGGTCTATTAGACCCTAGATCTCTCCTCTGCCCTCAAAGCATCTGACCACACCAAGATCGGTGTGATAAAATGCTTCCCCAATTTCCCAATGGCGCTAATTACATCCGGCGAAATCTAAGTCATAAAATGCTCGTAGCTTCCGGTTTCTTAGGCCATAGAGATGTTTGGAGCCACTCTGGTCTCTGATCAGCTCTATGGTCAGCTGGCTGAATCACCGGCTGCATTTTCAGGTTCCCTGTTGAGACAGGAGAGCCAGAGAAAAACACGGAAGACGGTGGGGGGGGGGGGCATTCCCTCCCACGGCTTGTAAAAGCAGTCTAGAGGCTAATTAACCGCTAGGATTGCTTTTACATGAAAGCCGACCGCTGGCTGAAAAGAATGATACCAAGATGATACCTAAACCTGCAGGCATCATTCTGGTATAACCACTCAAAGTTGTGAATGGCGTACCTGAAGACAAAAAAATGGTTAACAATAAAGCACAGTAAACGGTAAAGTACAAAAAATTGCATACCTGAAAAGCAAACATGATAAAACATAATAACAATAAAACATTGCAGAATAGAATACAGTAAAAAAAGAGCAGAACAATAGAGAGAATAGAGAGAGAGAGAACAATAAAACGACAACTATTTTTTTTTATTTTATATATATTTTTTTTTTTTTACACTTTTTTTGTAACTAACTTTTATAACTGTAACCGGTTCCAGGTTCGGGTCTCTCAAAATGCGATGGCATCTTGGGAGACCCTGTGAAAGTGTGCCTAGTCTGTGCAATGCTGTATCCTACGCTAATACTCAACTAGTGCATAGTAGCGTTCAAAACATTCACCAATGCAAAGACCAGGATTGTCAGGACAGGAGGGACAATAATAGCGGGTGTCACGCCTATATCCGCACTTGCTGCAGACACAACATCTTTTTTGGGGGGGTTCGTTGGGTAGGGGTACTCGGGAGGACATAAAGAAAATGCCTCTCATGCAGCCGACTGCATTTGGTTGGGGATGTGAATGGGGGAAGTACGGGCGCTGCAGAAGCGGTGGGTTCCCAATTGGGATTGGCGAATGCAGCAGGAAGGGCACTATGGGCACGACTGGCCTGTGTTTGTCTTTTTGGTGACAGCGGGACACTACTTGTGCTTGCCACCTCACCAGCTTGAACTGCACTTATGGGACTCGCCACGTCACCAAGTGTTACTGCAGTGCTGGTTTGACTACGACCGGGGTGTACTAGGCCGCTGGCGCTTGCCAGTTCACCAAAACGCTACCAAAAAATCTGTTGGCGATCGCAGGGATCAGGCCTGACTCTGCGAACGCTGCAGTTATGCGTTTTAGTCTTTTGTAAGTGACAGTGATCGATCGATACTGCACTTGGGTGGGCTGGGCCGGGCGGAGGGGCAAAACGCAGGTGCTAGCAGGTATCTGGGCTGATCCCACTAACACTGCGTTTGTGAGAACCCTAAACTGCTGGGGATGCTAGTATAGATCTGATCGGATCAGATATTGATCCGTTCAGATACTATACCACTAAGGGTGGTGTACAGTGCGTGCGTGGGTGTTAGCGCTACTGGCGCTAACCTGACACTGCCTGGAGCTGGTGCTTGCCAGTTCACCAAAACGCTACCAAGAAAACTGTTAGCGATCGCAGGGATCAGGCCTGACTCTGCGAACGCTGCAGTTATGCATTTAGTGTTTTGTAAGTGACAGTGATCGATCGATACTGCACTTGGGTGGGCTGGGCTGGGCGGAGGGGCAAAACGCAGGTGCTAGCAGGTATCTGGGCTGATTCCGCTAACACTGCGTTTTTGGGAACCCTAAACTGCTGGGGACACTAGTATAGATCTGATCGGATCAGATATTGATCCGTTCAGATACTATACCACTAAGGGGGGTGTACGGTGCGTGCGTGGGTGTTAGCGGTACTGGCGCTAACCTGACGCTGCCTGGGGCTGGTGCTTGCCAGTTCACCAAAATACTACCAAAAAAACTGTTAGCGATCGCAGGGATCAGGCCTGACTCTGCGAACGCTGCAGTTATGCGTTTAGTGTTTTGTAAGTGATAGTGATCGATCGATACTGCACTTGGGTGGGCTGGGCGGAGGGGCAAAACGCAGGTGCTAGCAGGTATCTGGGCTGATTCCGCTAACACTGCGTTTTTGGGAACCCTAAACTGCTGGGGACGCTAGTATAGATCTGATCGGATCAGATATTGATCCGTTCAGATACTATACCACTAAGGGAGGTGTATGCTGCGTGCGTGGGTGTTAGCGGTACTGGCGCTAATCTGACGCTGCCCGGGGCGACGCATATCACCGCCCGGCGATCAGGGGGCTAAACCTTTATTCGGTAATAAACGGCGGGTGCCCTGACACTATAAAAAATAAACGAACTAACCAGCGTCACCCGTAACACTTATACGGTGATCAGTGGTGAAAGGGTTAACTAGGGGGCAATCAAGGGGTTAAAACATTTATTAGGTAGTATATGGGGGTCCCTGACGCTATAAAACGCTGACGGCGAACCTAAATATTTACCTCCCTAACTAGCGTCACCAGCGACACTAATACAGCGATCAGAAAAATGATCGCTTAGTGACACTGGTGACAGGGGGTGATCAAGGGGTTAAAACTTTATTAGGGGGGGTTAGGGGGGTACCCTAGACCTAAAGGGGGTAACAGTAACTGTCCCAACACTGTAACTGTCACAAACTGACACTATGCAGTAATCAGAAAAAAACAAAACAAAAAAAAAAAAAAACCTGCTGGTGTCAGTTTGTGACAGGGGGGGGGGTGATTGGGGGGGGATCGGGGGGCGATCGGGGGGGGATCGGGGTGTTTAGTGTGCCTGGCATGTTCTACTGTGTGTGTGTAGTGTTGTGCACTCACTCACATGTCTTCTCTCCTCGGGCCGGAACGGAAATTACCGACCCGAGGAGAGATGACATCATTTCCTTTGCTGCTGTTTAGCATACAGCAGCAAAGGAATGATTCGATTGGCCAGCGGACCCCCCACCCGCGGAAGGCAAATCACGTACCATGTACGTGATTTTGCCTGTCCGTGCCGCTTTGCCGACGTACATCGGCGTGAGGCGGTCGTCAAGTGGTTAATAACCCTACCTGGCCTGATTTTAGGTCCTCTGTACAACTCTCCACTCTGTTAAAACATATCTTATTCTACATATCTTACTTTACGCATTCATTTACACCTACACATAAACCAATCCAACCTTTGAGAGCAAACTTCTTCTTTGAGTTGTAAACCCGTATTCATAACTTTAAATCTTCCCACCCCAATGGCTCATTGTTCTATGGTCCCATTTGTTGGGAAGATTCTGCTCCCATATGATTGAAAACTACATTTGTTTCAAGTGTCAATGTTCTTAAATTCTGGTGTTCCACCAAACTTTCAACCAACTGAAAGTCTTAAGTTCTCCTCTTCCTCCAAACATACAACCAACTGAAGTTCTTAAGTTCTGTCGTCCCACCAAACATCCAACTAGCTGAGATTCTTAAGTTTTTTGTTGTTCCACTAAACATATAACTAACTGTAATTCAGACTTCCTTTGCAAACCACCACCCACCAAAACAAACCTCTCTAATTCTCCTGTTTGTTCTGTAAGACTACAACCATGTCTCTAGTCCTCACGCTTTTCATGGTTCATTGTTGCATGTCATCAACCAACTTGTTCTGGTTTAGAGATCTCTGTACTTGCTCCATTCAAATACAAAATATATCTTTTATGCTATCATTTTTAGTTCCAGCTTCTGATTTTTGGTGGAACCAAACTTCAACTCATCCACTTGTCTACTGACCTATACATCCCAAGATGTCAAAACTGGAAAAGGCCATGGATACACTTATTGAAGTCTTCCACACATATTCCGCTCGGGAAGGTGACAAGCACAAGCTGTGCAAGAGGGAACTGAGGGATCTTCTACAGAACGAGCTTGGAGAGTATCTTGAGGTGAGACACAAGAAGACGGGACATGTACAGATGTGCAACCATTTGGGTTCATTTGTGTTCGCAGAAAGTTTGAAGTTTAAAAGTGATATCTTTTTCATTTCAATAGGTTTATTGGTTTTGCAAATTGTATAAAAGATTAAATTAGGCACATACAATATGTGTGGACCTGTAAAGAAGAGTCCAGTAAACAGGACAACCTCTATCATAAACAGTGCAATGGCCTTATCTTTTTTAAAAATAGTATATTTTTATGAAGTTTTTCATTATAAGAATTTACAAAAAAAGAGAGAATGAAACTTAAATATAGATTAGAGGCTGAAAGTACTTAAATCATACACCTACAGTGCCTTGAAAAAGTATTCACACCCCTTGAAATTTTCCACATTTGTCACGTTACAACCAAAAACGTAAATGTATTTTTTTGGGATTTTATGGTATAGACCAACACAAAGTGCCACGTAATTGTGAAGTGGAAGGAAATCTATAAATTATACAAATAAATATGTGAAAAGTGTGGGGGGGCATTTGTATTCAGCCCCCTTTACTCTGATACCCCTAACTAAAATCTAGTTGAACCCATTGCCTTCAGAAGTCACCTAATTAGTAAATAAAGTCCACCTGTGTGTCATTTAATCTCGGTATAAATACAGCTGTTCTGTGAAGCCCTCAGAGATTTCTTAGAGAACCTTAGTGAACAAACAGCATCATCAATGCCAAGGAACACACCAGACATGTCAGGGATAAAGTTGTGGAGAAGTATAAAGCAGGGTTAGGTTATAAAGGAATATCCCAAGCTTTGAACATCTCACGGAACTCTGTTCAATCCATCATCCAAAAATAGAAAGAGTATGGCACAACTGTAAACTTACCAAGACATGGCCGTCCACCTAAACTGACAGGCCGAGTAAGGAGAACATTCATCAGAGAAGCAGACAGGAGGTCCATGGTAACTCTGGAGGAGCTGCAGAGATCTGTCCACAGGAAAACTATTATGGGGCGTACACACGGTCGGACTTTTCAGCTACAAAAGTCCGACAGCCTGTCCGACAGACTTTCGACGGACTTTTGGCGGACTTTCGACGGACTTGCGGCGGACTTTCTAACGAACAGACTTGCCTACACACGATCACACAAAAGTCCGTCGAATTCTTACGTGATGACGTACACCGGACTAAAACAAGGAAGTTCATAGCCAGTAGCCAATAGCTGCCCTAGCGTGGGTTTTTGTCCGTCGGACTAGCATACAGACGAGCGGATTTTTCGACCGGACTCGAGTTTGACGGAAAGATTTGAAGCATGTTTCAAATCTAAAGTCCGTCGGATTTGAGGCTGAAAAAGTCAGTTGAAAGTCCGGAGAAGCCCACACACGATCGGATTTCCAGCCAGCTTTAGTCCGTCAGCGTCCGTTGGACTTTTGTAGACGAAAAGTCCGACCGTGTGTACGCGGCATAAGTCGTGCACTCCACAAATCTGCCCTTTATGGAAGAGTGGCAAGAAGAAAGCCATTGTTCACACAGGGGTGACCTGTCAGGCGACTTAGCCACCTGACAAGTCGCGCTCTATTCTATACAATGGAACCGTTCTAATAGGAGCGACTCAAGTCAAACTCAACTCAAAGGTTCCTGTACTACTTTGGGGCAACTTCAGAGCGGCTTGCATTGACTTCTATACAGAAGTAGTTTTGTAAATCGTTCTGTAGAGTTGGGCGACTTTGAAGCCACCCCTGTGTGAACTGGCTCTAAAGGGACAAGGACTCCAGAATGAATAAATGAATAGATAAATAAAAAGTAATATCTTTTAACTCTACTCCAGATACTGCATGTAGTTATTTCTAAAGCAAGTCACAGTCTCAATCAACAGCCAAATTGGTGATTGGAGAACCCTCTGAAAAGTCTTTTTGCTGATACCTGACATTCAAAAATCATTATCTAAAAAATATATTAAGGGTTGCATAGCGTTGACTAATTCTAAAGAGGACCACATAATCTTGATACACAAACCACAAAGATGAAAAAAACAGATGTGTAGAATTTTTACCATGAAAGCCTCAAATTTCCAAACTAAATACACTTTTTCTATTTCCTGTGGGATACGCTTCTAGAATGGAATCTCGGTGTAATGTAGGCAGGAAACAGGGAAAGATAGGAAAACAATGGTTGATTAAATCTAAGTCTTCCTTCTCTAGGAACAAAAAGACGCCATCTCCGTGGACAAGATCCTGAAGGAGCTGGATGAGAACGGAGATGGGGAGGTGGACTTTCAGGAGTTTGTGATCTTGGTGGCCTCTTTGACCGTGGCCTGCAACACCTTCTTCTGCGAGAGCAGCTGAGGCACTCCGACCGTTCATTCCACCGCCATGGAGGAGACCCTTGTACAAAGACTGACGTCTCAATAAACTAGAAATTTATCCTTTAAATGCTTCTGTGTTTGTTTTCTACATCACTATAACACATAAATGTTCATTGAAAAAAACAGCATGGGATTCCCCCACAGGGGGACCACAAACCAAAATTAAGAAAGAAAAATGCATGGGAGTCCCCCGACATTCCATACCAGGCCCTTCAGGTATGGATATTAAGGGGAACCCCGCACTAAAATAAAAAAAAAATGGCGTGGGGGTCCCCCTTCAGGTCTGGTATAGATTTTAAGGGGAACCCCTCGCCAAAATAAAAAAAATGGCATGGGGATCCCCCTAAAAATCCATACTAGACCCTAATCCAAGCACGCAACCTGGCAGGCTGCAGGAAAAGGGGGGGGGACGAGAGAGCTGTCCCCCCTCCTGAACCATACCAGGCCACATGCCCTCAATATTGGGAGGGTGCTTTGGGGTAGCCCCCAAAGTACCTTGTCTCCATGTTGATGGGGACAAGGGCCTCATCCCCACAACCCTTGCCCGGTGGTTGTGGGGGTCTGCGGGCAGGGGGCTTATCGGAATCTGGAAGCCCCCTTTAACAAGGGGACCCCCAGATCCCGCCCCCCTGTGTGAATTTGTAATGGGGTACACCCCTAGTATTTCACAAAAAAGTGTCAAAAATGTTAAAGACAATAGACGGTTTTTGACAATTCCTTTATTAATGTCTTCTTCTTCTTCCATCTTCTTCTGGTCTTCCTTCGGTGTTCTTTTACCTCCATCTTGTTCTTCCCCCGCTTCTTCCTCTATCTTCCTCCGGTCTTCTCGTCCGGCATCATCGTCCAGTTTCTTCTTCTCCGCTTCATCCTCCGATCTGCCTCAATGGGAGTCTCCTGCTGTGTGATGCTTCTGTTCAGATGACAGCTCTTATATAACATGGGGCAGGGCCACCTGGTGACCCCGCCCTCTCTGACACACGGGGACTTCCCTATGGCTTTCCCCATGTTGTCAGAGGAGGGTGGGGTCACCCATTTACGTAACAGGTTAATTTTTGCGTGGGATTCCCATTAAAATCCGCATGAGACCTGAAGGGCCTGGTGTGGAATTTGGGGGGACCCCCATACATTCTTTTTTTAATTTTGGTTCGGGGTTCCCCTGTGGGGAAATCCCATGCCGTTTTTATCAATGAACCTTTATGTGTATTGCCGGACCGACAATTCATTTTAGCCGCAAGTGGTTTTAAAGGACTTTTTTTCCTTTAGAAATGTAATATTGCTGTCAGACTGTTCTAAATACGGGAAACATGCGCCCCTTTACAGGCATACATATAGACATACTATATACACCCATGAAATTTAAAGGAATATTACACTTTACACTTACACTTATTGTTTCACTTTAAGGATTATTAAAATCACTGCTCCCGAAAAAACGGCAGTTTTTAAAACTTTTTTTGCATTGATACATGTCCCCTGGGGCAGGACCCGGGTCCACAAACACTTTTTATGACAATACCATGCTTATATGCCTTTAAAATGAGCACTTTTGATTATTCATGTTCGTGTCCCATAGGCTTTAACCGTGTACGCGTGTTCGAACAAATTTTTTGCCTGTTCGCATGTTCCCTAGTAATGAACTAAACTGAATGCTGAACATGAATGGAGATACACAAGATCTCACATCAACAGATTCATTGACAAGTTTGGTGAGGTACATTTATCAATTAATGTGATTTTTTTTGTTCCTTTTGAGAAGTACATACTAATATACATTCCTTAAATATACACTTACTGTATATGGAAGTTATTGGGACCAATTTACAATAAACAGCCTTTGTCAATGAGTAAGGATGAGGTTTGGGTTGGTTGCCATCATGGGTTCACAGCAAATTCTAACTTGTTCGAGGTTCGCAGACCCAGCAACATAATGCCGGACTTTACCATAATAATCCAAATGCACTGCCTGGCCTTTGAGCTTAGGTCAGCTGGCTTGGAAGGGCCAATAAAAGGGCTTTTGGATAAGCCAGCCCCCTCACAATAAAAGGTGAGATCACAGTAGCCATATTACAATGGGCTTTAGCTGTGATAGGCAAAGTATAGAGAGTAATGTTGATAAGTGTAAAAAAATGGAATTTAACGTGTATCCTCACAGGGTGACACTGTGGATACAAAAACCGGGAGAAGCCCACAGAAATTCTTCAAAGAGGATAGGCCGGTGAATGCTAAATATCATTTATTGATTATCCAAAAAGCATATACAAAACACATTGATAATAGAATACTACACCCATCTCCAACACATTAAAATGAGACTTAACGTCTAGATGAGACACAGGTGGCCACCATACCTAGATCACACACTTCATATCCATTTCACACACAAGCAGACATAAACCGATCCTAAGATCAAATCTGGGGATGGGATCCTTCAAACATTTTGGTTATATGAGTAGGAAATTGAAAAAGTTACTTTTTATGTAAAACATATATATTGAGATGTTCAATAGGATGCTCCCATGAAGGTATAAACAGTATGCTTGCGGTATATGGAGATCTCCTCAAGTTTTATGGACTATTGGTGCCGTGGTTCAGAGCCCGCTTGGTAACAGTCATTAAGGCACTATTGGTGGGGGATCAGAGACTGGGTGCAGATATGCTTCAAGGTAACTTGACACAAGGAAAAAACGGGATGTACTAGTGATGCTTCCCTATGAGTACTAGGGGTAAGATACAGCTCACCGTTTGGCGTCTTGTGTATGGATGGTTGTAGCCCTGAAGATCTAGTCTCCATTTCGATAGCCCACTGTCATGCCGACTGCATTGAGAGCCTAGTACGGAATGTCAGATTCGGGTAATACCACCCGGAGATAGTTAACACTGTTCTTAGTCCAAGATTCCAGGATTTCAGGGGTTGTAGGGCTGTACCAGGAGCCACGGACCGAAGCAACACTATGGGTGTTGTTAATGCCAACAAGTGGAAAAGAGTGGCAGCTCGGGGTAAGTTGAAGGAGGATCAAAGTGAATGGTGGAGATCACTGTGTCTTCACCATGGATACCGTGATGGCATTATGCTGGCACTGTAGATACACTGATAACAATATGCCAACGTCCCGATATTAAATGGAAAAGACTAAGAAATTGCAAAAAATGGACTTTGTAGGCACACACGTAGGATAAAAAATATTTGAATTTTTAATTGGATAAAGTTAAAAAGGTAAAATGTAGAAAACATAAAAAGAACAGACATCATACTAATGATGACATAGAATACATGACCCCGGGGACTCCAATAACACCTCCAAATATTATAATCTAATCCAGTGGGATGAGAAATAAGATCCGGTATAACCAGTAGCGGCATCCAAGAGGAATAAAGTGCATGGAGTAGTTAAGTCGCAGTGTGAGGTCACAGGAGGATTTTCCACTCTACATGTTTCGCACAATTGTGCTTCTTCAGGAGTTTACAGATCTGATAAACATGGAAAAAACATCAAATAAGTATATATATATATATATATATATATAATCATACTATCCGGTACATAAAGAAATATAAACAATGAAATGGTCATTTCAATGGGATCTAGCAGGATGGAGCCCAAGTCCGGTGACCACCGGGGGAGGGGGGGGGGGCAAAAAGCAACAATCCTCCCATGGGGACGCAGTCACACATTACACAAACTAATAAATTAAAAAAGTTTTATGCATAACAAGTCAAATTTTGCAAGATATATTCCATAGAAATAGATACTTACATAATATGAAGATTTTTAATGTAATACATTGTAGGGGTCATGTATGAATAAATCAGATAAAGAATCCCCAATATTGAAATAGTAAAATTCTGTAAAACAAAAAAAAAAATAAGAAAGGGAAAGAAAAAGATAATCCGTATGGTACCTAGAACTATGTATATACATTATGCATGCCAAAAAATAAATAAATACTGTAACCCTAACACTAATATATTTTACAGTGATAATTGCCAGCTTAGACGGCGGTGATAGATGAGCCTCTATCTAAAGTGCGTTTACACAATACAAGTCCCGGTTCTCATGGTTATCAACCATTGCTATCTATAGGCCTTTTTAGCCACTGGTAAGCCCTCTGCTTTTTTTTTATATATCTTATATATTTTTTATATGTGTAGCGGGGACACATTTTTGATGTAACTTAATGTTAATGTTATATCTTATCCTCTGGCGCCATCTAGCGGCCAAAGTGCAAAAGGACTGAATCTTTATTTTCTTTTCGCTTTTCAAGTTGACCTGGATATTTTTAATGGTTTATATCTGGACATTAACTTGACCTGCCCACAATGCACAGTGACTGCCATGATCCTTGGGGAGCAGAACTACATTGTGGGAAGCTTATAAAAAGGCTCGGAGCAGCCATCTTAGGTCTCTTGGAGACGCATGGCCAGCCTGGGAGGATCTGTGTGAGGTCCCCAGCCCAGTGCGGCCTACCCTGTGCGGAGCGGAACAGCAGCCAGTGATCCTGCCTTACATCACTGCATGCTGGAGCAGCAGTGTGTAATCGATCCAGAGACCCTTGAAGGAGGTAACTGAGGACTCCCGGTCGTCTGTGAAGTAGTACAGTGTGGCGGTGTGTCCACAGCGAACAAACTGAGATACTGCGGAGGAAGAACCCGGCACACCAGAGCGGAGTCTCCCGACAGCATTGTCCTGGTTGGGTGAGAGGGCTGAGGCCCACAAGTTTCTTGATGCACTTTCATACATCAGTTTACACAAGACAGAGTTGCTGGGACCCCTAGTCCCAAAAGCAAAGTCAAGAGGATTCAACACTAAGTCACTGTATCAAAGTTAGTTATATCTGCTGCATCAGGACCTTGCTTTATACATCAGGTTAGTTTGTTAAGGTATCATTAACTCTTGGATTACAAAATTACCTTGTTGCTAGCAGAGGAAAAGAAGATAAAGAAGGACTGTTAAGTAACACATAAGGCCTTGGGTAATTTTACTGTATCAAGGGGTGTGATATTACAGGAGGGAGCTCCCTAGTGTTGTATTATACTAGATCAAGTCGACATTTGTTTTGGTATAGCTTTAAGCACGCAGGAAATAGTACAGTGCTTAGAGTGAGATACACTCTCTCTGACGGTATCCTATTTACTTTTGTAGCAATAACTCATGGTGGAGCTGCTGGTTTAAAGCGGGCTGTTACCTTCACTCTCGCTACCTCTTTTTCAGCAGCCCTGGGTCTAGGGTCCCGTTGAGTTTACCTCTGGACGATATAAGCACCAAACACTTGAGTATATTTTCCAATGCTTTAATGAACAAGTAATAAAGGAAGTAGCAGGAAAGAGGCAGAAGGAAAATTGCAGGGAAGCTCAAATACCTTTTCTTAGTATTCTTTAGAACATTCTTTGGAATTGAACACTTGTAGTTGGATGCACTCCCCTTGTGGGATTCAGTCTTTGCCCGCCTGGATAGGCCTCTCCCACTTGTCTAGCAGCCAGTACGCAGCACGAACAAAAGTCTCTGCCACTGACTTGTTTAGAGCAAAAACCCGTACGATCCTCTGCCACAGGATGTAATGGTTTATGATGAATATCAGACACAGTACTTGAACCTTTAAGCCAACCCGGCAGTATTATGCAGTAAGACTACTTCAGAATACGTCCTCCAACCGAGTCACCAGGCCCCTCTCCAGACCAGCACTCTGCATGATCCTTCCATGACGGGTCCTCCCCTGGGATCTTCTCGGTTGTCCAGCTTCTTCACTCTGGATAGACAGCTCAGGACCGTTCCTCTGCTGCTGTGGTAGGCCCCAGACAGGCTTCTGGGCCCACCCACACGCCGTAGCGACGTGGGCCTCCGGAACGGAGGACCACGAGGTGGTGTTCCTAATGCATACCTGTCAGCCAGGAGGGCCAGCAGGTGGATGAAAACGAACCCCAAAACATGGCGTCTGTCTCATAAATACCCTCTCCCAGAATGCAACTTGGAGGACCACCTCCACCGAGTTATCTCCGGGACAGAGGAGCACCCATACGCTTCAACACGTTGCCTTTCCAACACCAGCCCATGGCGACAACGGCACCCACCGGCGCAGTGTGGAACTACATGCAACACAGCTAAGCTGGAACAGAGGCAAATCAAACTTCCTCTAACAAGTAACCCACAAGATTTACCTATCAGCAGTAGATTAAAAATCTACCAGCGCTACACTTTGTTATACCTCTCATATATTATTTCAGACATTATACACCTGTATTGTACCTTTGTAAAGTTTAGTTGTCTGTCAGACTATGTTGGTCTGGCTGTACAACCATTGTAGTTTAACCCTTTCTAATACAACTACAGTAAATATGGTTATTATTTAAGTACAACTGTGTGAGTGTTGTTTTACTCTTCATCACCAGCCAAGAGGAGGGTAAGGTAACTACAGACAGGTATATTATATTGAGTATTGTGAACTTGCCTTTATGATTTCGTTCTAACTGCACACTATTACACCACAGCTGTGTCAGGGGGACGGAGATATTCAAAGGGGTATAAAGCAAAGCACAGGCCCAAATAACTCAGCAGCTCCTTCAGGGGTCAGTGCTACATACATTATATATATAATATTCTCTATTTACTGGTCATATAACTTTTTGGCATGCATAATGTATATACATAGTTCTAGGTACCATACCGATTATCTTTTTCTTTCCTCTTCTTTTTTTTTTTTTTTTTTTTTAGAATTTTACTATTTCAATATTGGGGATTCTTTGTGTGATTTATTCATACATGACCCCTACAATGTATTACCTTAAAAATCTTCATATTAAGTATCTATTTCTATGGAATATATTTTGCAAAATTTGACTTGTTATGCATAAAACTTTTTTAACCGCTTGCCGACCGGCTCATGCCGATATACGTCTTCAGAATGGCACGGACAGGTATTTTAACGTACCTGTACGTCGCCCTTTAAGATGCGGCATTGTGGGCGGGTGCCGTGAGCTCCGTGAGTGTGATCGCGGGTCCCATGGACTCGATGTCTGAGGGGATACCCGCGATCGTCTCACAGAGAGGAAGAACGGGGAAATGCTGATGTAAACAATCATCTCCCCCCGTTCTGCCTAGTGACACTGATCACAGTTCTCTGTAATCGGGAGCGGTGATCAGTGTCATGTCACACGTAGCCCCTCCCCCCACAGTTAGAACACACCCCTAGGGCACACTTAACCCCTTCAGCGCCCCCTTCCGGTTAACCCATCACTACCAGTCACATTTACACAGTAATCAATGCATTTTTATAGCATTTTTATTCGCACTGATCGCTGTATAAATGTGAATGGTCCCAAAATAGCGCCAAAAGTGTCCGATGTGTCCGCCATAATGTCACAGCCACAATAAAAATCGCTGATCTCCGCCAAAAAAAAAATGATTAATAAAAATGCCATAAAACTATCCCCTATTTTGTAGACGCTATAACATTTGTGCAAACCAATCAATAAACACTTATTGCGATTTTTTTTTTACCAAAAGTATGTAGAAGAATACGTATCGGCCTAAACTGAGGGAAAAGATGTTTTTTTATATATTTTTGGGGGGATATTTATTATAGCAAAAAGTAAAAAAAAATATTGCTTTTCTTTTTTCAAAATTGTTGCATTTTTTTTGTTTATAGCGCAAAAAATTAAAAACCGCAGAGGCGATCAAATACCACCAAAAGAAAGCTCTATTGTTGGGGGGAAAAAAGGGACGTCAATTATGTTTGGGAGCCACGCCGCACGACCGCGCGATTGTCAGTTAAAGCGACGCATCGCCGAATCGCAAAAAAGTGCTCTGGTCTTTGGCCAGCCAAATTGTCCGGGGCTGAAGTGGTTAATTTATTAGTTTGTGTAATGTGTGGCGCTGCGTCCCCATGAGAGGATTGTTACTTACCCCCTCCCCCGGTGGTCACCGGGCTAGGGCTCCGTCCTGCTAGATCCCATTGAAATGAACATTTCATTATATATATATACATTACATATATTATATACATATTATATATATATATATATATATATATATATACCGTATATTTTTTTTTTTTTCCATGTTTATCAGATCTGTAATCTCCTGAAGAAGCACAATTGTGTGAAACATGTAGAGCGGAAACTCCTCCTGTGACCTCACACTGCGACTCAACTACTCCATGCACTTTATTCCTCTTGGATGCGGCTACTGGTTATACCGGATCTTATTTCTCATCCCACTGGATTAGATTATAATATTTGGAGGTGTTATTGGAGTCCCCGGGGTCATGTATTCTATGTCATCATTAGTATGATGTCTGTTCTTTTTATGTTTTCTACATTTTACCTTTTTTAACTTTATCCAATTAAAAATTCGAATATTTTTGTATCCTACGTGTGTGCCTACAAAGTCCATTTTTTGCAATTTCTTAGTCTTTTCCAGTGTTGATAAGTGGTTAGCACTTCTACCTGGCAGCACTCGGGGTCATCACTTCAAATCCCAACCAGGGGACACTACCTGCCTGGAGTTTGCATGTTCTCCCTGTGCCTGTGTGGGTTTCCTCCCATACTGCAAAGACACGCTGGGAGGTTAATTAGCCCCAATGTATGTATTAATATGAGTTAGGGACCTTAGACTGTAAGATCCTTGAGGGCAGTGACTGGTGTGAATGTACTATATACTGTATATATATATATATATATACACCACTTTATTAGGTACACCTGTTCAATTGCTTGGTAGCAAATATTGCCAATCAGCCAATCACATGGCAGCAACTCAATGCATTTAGGCATCTAGACGCGGTGAAGACAACTTGCTGAAGTATCAAACCGAACATCAGAATGGGGAAGGGGATCTCGGTGACTTTGAGTGTGGCATGGTTGTTGGTGGCAGACGGGCTGGTCTGAGTATTTCTGGGATTTTCACACACAACCATCTCTCGGGGTTTACAGAGAATGGTGGGAAAAAGAGAAAATATCCAGTGAGCGGCAGTTGTGTGGAGGAAAATGCCTTGTTGAGGTCAGAGGAGAATGGCCAGACTGGTTCCAGATGATAGAAAGGCAACAGTAACTCAAATAACCAACCAAGGTATGCAGAATACCATCTCTGACCACACAACACATCCAACCTTGAGGCAGATGGGCAACAGCAGCAGAAGAACACAGCGGGTGCCAATCCCATCAGCTAAGAACAGGAAACTGAGGCTACAATTGGTACAGGATCACCAAAATTGGACAATAGAAGATTGGAAAAATGTTGCCTGGTCTGATGAGTCTGGATTTCATCTGCGACAATCAGATGGTGGGGCCAGAATTTTGCGCATGGATCCATCCTGCCTTGTATCACCGGTTCAGGCTGGTGGTGGGGGTGTAATGGTGTGGGGGATGGGGTATCACCGGTTCAGGCTGGTGGTGGGGGTGTAATGGTGTGGGGGATGGGGTACCTGAGTATTGTTGCTGACCATGTCCATCCCTTTATGACTACAATGTCCCCATATTCTGATGGCTCCTTCCAGCAGGATAATGCACCATGTCACAAAGTTCCAATCATCTCACCACTTGACAATGAGGTCCCTGTCCTCCAATAGCCTCCACACTCACCACATCTCATCCAATAGAGCACCTTTGGGATGTGGTGGAACGGGAGATTGGCATCATGGATGTGCAGCCGACAAATCTGCAGCAACTGTGTGATGTTATCATATCACTATGGACCAAAATCTCAGAGGAATGTTTCCAACACCTTGTTGTATCTATGCCACCAAGAATGAAGGCAAAAGGGGGCCCAACCCACTACTAGCAAGGGGGACCTAATCTGATCCTCATCATCATCATACATCAGAGGTAATAATTGTGAAGTGGAAGGAAAATTATAAATGATACAAATAAATATGTGAAAAGTGTGGGGGGGGAGGGGCATTTGTATTCAGCCCCCTTTACTCCGATACCCCTAAATAAAATCTAGTGGAACCAATTCCCTTCAGAAGTCACCTAATTAGTAAATAGAGTCCACCTGTGTGTCATTTAATCTCAGTATAAATACAGCTGTTCTGTGAAACCCTCAGAGGTTTGTTAGAGAACCTTAGTGAACAAACAGCATCATGAAGGCCAAGGAACACACCAGACAGGTCAGGGATAAAGTTGTGGAGAAGTATAAAGCAGGTTTAGGTTATAAAGGAATATCCCAAGCTTTGAACATCTCATGAAGACATGGCCGTCCACCTAAACTGACCGGCCGGGCAAGGAGAACATTCATCAGAGAAGAGCCAAGAGGTCCATGGTAACTCTGGAGGAGCTGCAGAGATCCACAGCTCAGGGGGGAGAATCTGTCCACAGGACAACTATTAGTCGTGTTCTCCACAAATCTGACTTTTATGGAAGAGTGACAAGAAGAAAGCCATTGATCACACAGGGGTGACCTGTCCGGTGACTTAGCCGCCTGACAAGTCGCTCTCCATTCACTACAATGGAACTGTTCTAATAGGAGCGACTCAAGTCAAACTCAACTCAAAGGTTCCTGTACAACTTTGGGGCATCTTCAGAGCGGCTTGCATTGACTTCTATACAGAAGTAGTTTTGCAGGTCGGGCTGTACGGGGCGGTTTCAGAGTCGGGCGACTTTGAAGCCCCCCTGTGTGAACCGGCTCTAAAGGGACAAGGACTCCAGAATAAATAAATAAAAAGTAATATCTTTTAACTCTACTCCAGATACGGCATGTAGTTACTTTTTAAAGCAAGTCACACAAAATCAACAGCCAAATCAGTGATTGGGGAACCCTCTGAAAAGTCTTTTTGCTGATACCTGACATTCAAAAATCATTATCTAAAAAATATATTGAGGGTTGCATAGCGCTGACTAATTCTAAAGAGGACCACATAATCTTCATACACAAACTACAAAGATGAAAAACAGACGTGTAGAATTTTTACCACGAAAGCCTCAAATTTCCAAACTAAATACACTTTATTTCCTGTGGGATACTCTTCTAGAATGGAATCTCGGTGTAATGTAGGCAGGAACTGGGGAAAGATGGGAAAAATAATGGTTAATTATATCTAAGTCTTCCTTCTCTAGGAGCAGAAAGACGCCACCTCCGTGGACAGGATCCTGAAGGAGCTGGATGAGAACGGAGATGGGAGGTGGACTTTCAGGAGTTTGTCATCTTGGTGGCCTCTATGACCGTGGCCTGCAACACCTTCTTCTGCGAGAGCAGCTGAGGCTCTCCGACCGTTCATTCCACCGCCATGGAGGAGACCCTTGTACAAAGACTGACGTCTCAATAAACTAGAAATGTATCCTTTAAATGCTTCTGTGTTTCTATTTTCTGCATCAATATATCTATAGAAAACCAATGACCATAATCCAATACCAATATTCCTGAGTGTCTGGGTGTGATTGTTCTGGGACCCCCAAGTGTCCGGGTGTCATTGTTCTGGGACCCCCAAGTGTCCGGGTGTCATTGTTCTGGGACCCCCGGGTGTCATTGTTCTTGGACCCGGGATGTCATTGTTCTGGGACCCCCAAGTGTCCGGGTGTCATTGTTCTGGGACCCCCAAGTGTCCGGGTGTCATTGTTCTGGGACCCCCAAGTGTCCGGGTGTCATTAATCTGGGACCCCCGGGTGTCATTGTTCTCGGACCCCCGGGTGTCATTGTTCTGGGACCCCCAAGTGTCCGGGTGTCATTGTTCTGGGACCCCCAAGTGTCCGGGTGTCATTGTTCTGGGACCCCCAAGTGTCCGGGTGTCATTGTTCTGGGACCCCCGGGTATCATTGTTCTCGGACCCCCGGGTGTCATTGTTCTGGGACCCCTAAGTGTCCGGGTGCCATGGTTCTGGGACCCCCAAGTAACAGGGCTTATAACCTTTTGGTAATGTAATGCCCCATATTCTCTTGGGTGTTTAGATGCATTCTGTTATGTACAGGCCACATTACGGGTTAAAGACAAACATCGGCGTGTGGCGTGACATTGATGTTGACAAACGCAGATAAACAGTTCAATGAGGATGAGATGTACTGTGAGGCCGGCCTGTACTGTGACTATTAGTTTGTTCAGGTAAAGATCACCGATTGTTCAGAACTCGCCTGAGGTGCCGGATCTCCGGCATTCATTATTGGAAGAGCAGGAAGAACAATTCATTAATTCCCAGTAAGTACTGGTTTTATTTATCTTGTGGAATGGAGAACAGGAGCAGGCGGTAGACCTTTGGGTACAGCAAGATCCTCATATAAAGATTTATTGAGCCCGTTTGCCAAAATTATACATCCCGAGTAAAAAACATCCTCATTAGGCTGACGTCATACGGTCTAGTCCCAGTGTAATCCTTGTAGTCCCTATCAGTGAGACGGAGAAGGCTTGTATATCTGCAGGACGGGATGGGGGTGGTCTATCATAGTTACATGATTGAGATTTAGTCATAATAGGCATTGGGGGAACAGAACCAGCCCAGTGATCTGTCACATAACAAAAATAGACAGAACCAGAATCTGTACCACAGACCTCATTCTAGTCACTTTACAAAAGAATACAATTTGCACTTTTTATGAGTTATAACTAGTTTACAGATAAAATCAAAATTGGTTCCAATAACATTAATGAAAACCCGGCTTCCCAAAGCTCCTGATAGCTATACAACACTGGTGGAACCGGGTCACATCTTTTTCCCTTTTCTATTCGGTTTTCCATGGACCGGAAAGTGTCAGGACTAGGCCTGGTGGACAGTGGTGGCCAATTATGTTCCCTGTGCCGTCCCGGACACTCTAGGTGCAAATATAAAGCTTTGCCTGCCTCAACACTGCACATTTTGGCTTCATTTTTCTTGGGTTCTAGAAGGCCTTGCCCTGGTATTGGGTGTAGCCCAGGTTCAGACTGTGGATGTAGTGGAGACTGCGGGTACAGAGGTGGTGCTGCAGAGAATGGATGGCAGATGGGGATGCCAAGGCACAAAAGGGACTGCTGTGTAGATTAGTGGAAGTTGCAGGGGGCTACGGAGGTTTAAAGGTCTTACAGTTGTAGAGGAACGCTTCAGTACCTTTTAGGGGAGCTACAGGCACAAAAGTTCTAGAAGAACATGGACTCCATGCTCAAGCACTGACACAACGTCCCACTTGATTTCAAATAGAGGATGCAGTCCCGTGATTATGGTTGGCAACTCATCCCTTTAAACCCGAACACATTAATTACAAAGGTTCTGTGGCTGATTAAGGCTATGTTTCCACTATTGCGTCCCCAAAGTCGCGGATTTGGAGACACTGTGACTTGAGTCACACTAATTAGAATGAGGACTATTGAAATACATGGGTTTTGACTTGTCATGCGACTTGACACGTGTCAAGTCACAAAACAAGTCGCAGTAGTGGAAACAGAGCCTTAGGAGGTAATTAAACTCACTTGGTGCCTTATGTGCATTTAATTAGCTTCAGAACCTGTGTAATTCAAAGGTGTTCGGGTTTAAAGTGATGAGGTGGCAACTCTACCCGTGATGTGTCATATGATGCAGCCACCACACTCCAGGTAACACCCAGATGTGGCTGCCGGCAAAAGAAAAGACACCAACACTGGAACACAAGCCAACTGGAAGTCAATCGACCCAAACCAAGCTCTCTTATTCTCCTGCTTGTTCTGTAGACCATGGTGTTTAGATGAGCTGTTTGGGCCAAGCAACAGTTCAGCCCCAAACATCGCCCTTTCGGGTGTTTGCATGTTCTCCCGCCGAGCACCCCACAATGTACTTGCGTGCCGCACAATGCGTTTTTAACAGCTCTCATTGGCTGAAGCAATTCACCTGACTAGCAGTCAGGGCAAAGAGCAGTGTGAGAGCTCTGATTGGGCAAAGTTATGACTTTGTCCAATCATGGCTCAGTGCTCATTGTCTCACCCCACACTATAAAAGGTTCCTTCCCGTGGAGATAGATCTGAGCTCAGTGGTGACAAGAATGTTTTAGCAAGGTAGTTAGTCCCCTTTCACGCTACCGCAACTCCAAAGTCACGCGATTTTGCGGGCGCGATATTAGGGAATGTCTGTATAACTTGCATCAAAGTTGGACCAAAGTAGTGCAGGGACTACTCTGAAGTCGGCACGACTTGAAGTCGTACTAATATGAATGGTTGTCATTGGAAATCATGGGGAACGACTTGTCATGTGACTTTGCAGTCCCAAGTCGCAGGACAAGTCATTGGAGTGTGGATCACCTGTATAGAGGTATCAGTACAGAGCTGGGTGTGTCCACACAAGGAATATAATACACATAAAGGGGGTGGGGAGAGGAGGGGAGAGGAGGGGAGAGGAGGGTCTGACCAGATTTCAGTTCATATAAAAGGCTCCTCACACCTGTACCCAGCATAGTGTGTGCCGTCACATCGATCACCATGGTAAGTTATATTACCTATAGAGAGTTTATATTACCCGTCCTCACCCATCATCATTGTGTTCTCTTCTCCCCATCCCCAGACTGCAATCCTCAAACCCACCAACAAAATGTTCTGTCTTCTGATCTTTCTGAGTCTCTTCTCTGCCTACAGCACCCAGGTGAGTACCTACCTTTCCTCATTATACAAGGGGAGTACCTACCTTATCTCATTACCAGGGGGAGTACCTACCTTTCCTCATTACCAGAGGGAGTACCTACCTTTCCTCATTACCGGGGTGAGTACCTACCTTTCCTCACTACCAGGGGGAGTACCTACCTTTCCTCATTACCAGGGGGAGTACCTACCTTTCCTTACTACCAGGGGGAGTACCTACCTTTCTTCACTACCAGGGGGAGTACCTACCTTTCCTCATTATACAGGGGGAGTACCTACCTTTCCTTACTACCAGGGGGAGTACCTACCTCTCCTCATTATACAAGGGCAGTACCTACCTTTCCTCATTACCAGGGAGAGTACCTACCTCTCCTCATTATACAGGGGGAGTACTTACCTTTTCTCATTATACAGGGGAATACCTACCTTTGCTCATTATACAGGGGGAGTACCTACCTTTCCTTATTATACAGGGGAGTACCTACCTCTCCTCATTACCAGGGGGAGTACCTACCTTTCCTCATTACCAAGGGGGATACCTACCTTTCCTCATTATACAGGGGGAGTACCTACCTCTCCTCATTACCAGGGGGAGTACCTACCTTTCCTCATTATACAGGGGGAGTACCTACCTCTCCTCATTACCAGAGGAAGTACCTACCTCTCCTCATTATACAAGGGGAGTACCTACCTCTCCTCATTATACAGGGGGAGTACCTACCTCTCCTCATTATACAGGGGGAGTCCCTACCTATCCTCATTATAAAGAGAGAGTACCTACCTTTCCTCATTACCAGGAGGAGTACCTACCTTTTCTCATTATACAGGGGGAGTACCTACCTCTCCTCATTACCAGGGGGAGTACCTACCTTTCCTCATTATACAAGGGGAGTACCTACTTTTCCTCACTACCAGGGGGAATACTTATCTTTCCTCATTACCAGGGGGAGTACCTACCTTTCCTCATTATACAGGGGGAGTACCTACCTTTCCTCATTATACAGAGGGAGTACCTACCTTTCCTCATTACCAAGGGGAGTACCTACCTTTCCTCATTATACAGGGGGAGTACCTACCTTTCCTCATTACCAGGGGGAGTACCTACCTTTCCTCATTACCAGGGGGAGTACCTACCTTTCCTCATTATACAGGGGGAGTACCTACCTCTCCTCATTACCAGGGGGAGTACCTACCTTTCCTCATTATACAGGGAGAGTACCTACCTCTCCTCATTATACAGGGGGAGTACCTACCTATCATCATTATAAAGAGAGAGTACCTACCTTTCCTCACTATACAGGGGGAGTACCTACCTTTCCTCAATACCAGGAGGAGTACCTACCTTTCCTCATTATACAGGGGGAGTACCTACCTTTCCTCATTACCAGGAGGAGTACCTACCTTTCCTCATTATACAGGGGGAGTACCTACCTCTCCTCATTACCAGGGGGAGTACCTACCTTTCCTCATTATACAAGGGGAGTACCTACTTTTCCTCACTACCAGGGGGAGTACTTATCTTTCCTCATTACAAGGGGGAGTACCTACCTTTCCTCATTATACAGAGGGAGTACCTACCTTTCCTCATTACCAGGGGGAGTACCTACCTTTCCTCATTATACAGGGGCAGTACCTACCTTTCCTCATTACCAGGGGGAGTACCTACCTTTCCTCATTACCAGGGGGAGTACCTACCTTTCCTCATTATACAGGGGGAGTACCTACCTCTCCTCATTACCAGGGGGAGTACCTACCTCTCCTCATTACCAGGGGGAGTACCTACCTTTCCTAATTATACAAGGGGAGTACCTACCTTTCCTCATTACATGGACGAGTATCTACCTTTCCTCATTATACAGGGGGAGTACCTATCTTTCCTCATTATACAGGGGAAGTACCTACCTCTCCTCATTACCAGGGGGAGTACCTACCTCTCCTCATTATACAAGGGGAGTACCTACCTCTCCTCATTATACAAGAAGAGTACCTACCTCTCCTCATTATACAAGAAGAGTACCTACCTCTCCTCATTATACAGGGGGAGTCCCTACCTTTCCTCATTATAAACAGGGAGTACCTACCTTTCCTCATTACCAGGGGGAGTACCTACCTTTCCTCACTACCAGGAGGAGTACCTACCGTTCCTCATTATACAAGGGGAGTACCTACTTTTCCTCACTACCAGGGGGAGTACCTACCTTTCCTCATTATACAGGGGGAGTACCTACCTTTAATCATTATACAGGAGGAGCACCTACCTTTCCTCACTACCAGGGGAAGTATCTACCTTTCCTCATTATACAGGAGGAGTACCTACCTTTCCTCATTATACAGGAGAGTACCTACCTTTCCTCATTCCCAGGGGGAGTACCTACTTTTCCTCATTACATGGACGAGTACCTACCTTTCCTTATTATACAGGGGGAATACCTACCTCTCCTCGTTACCAGGGGGAGTACCTACCTCTCCTCATTATACAAGGGGAGTACCTACCTCTCCTCATTATACAAGGGGAGTACCTACCTTTCCTCATTATACAGAGGGAGTACCTACCTTTCCTCATTACCAGGGGGAGTACCTACCTTTCCTCATTTTACAGGGGGAGTACCTACCTTTCCTCATTTTACAGGGGGAGTACCTACCTTTCTTTATTATACAAGGGGAGTACCTAGTTTTCCTCACTACCAGGGGGAGTACCTACCTTTCCTCACTACATGGATGAGTACTTACCTTTCTTCATTACATGGATGAGTACCTACCTTTCCTCATTACATGGACGAGTACCTACCTTTCCTCATTACATGGACGAGTACCTAACTTTCCTCATTATACAGGGGGGAGTACCTACCTTTCCTCATTACCAGGGGGAGTACCTACCACTCCCTCATTGCGGAGGACAATAATACAATTGTTATTAATAGGAGGCATAGAAAACTGTGACTGTGGGGGAGGGGACATTAGAGTGTAAGCTCCTCTGGTACAGAGACTGATGTGATTGGCTCAGTGATCTCTGTACAGCACTGCGGTATATGTCAGCGCTATATAAATGTATAATAATAATATTAGTGGATGGGGAGGTTGGAGATCAGATGATGGAACCTCCTCATATGTTTGTACAGGCCCTGATGCCGGAGGAGAGAGTACTGAGTTTGCTGGAAGAATATAATAAGAGCGCAGACAAGGGAGAAATTCTGAACACTTTGTATGAAAAAGAGCTGGAGGAATATCGGAATACTGCAAAGACCCTCAAAGTAAGAAAATCATTTCCATCATTATAATATGGACCCCAAGTGTCATTGTTCTGGGACCCCCAAGTGTCAGGGTGTCATTGTTCTGGGGCCCCCAATCATCAGGGTTACATTGTTCTGTGGCCCCCAAGTGTTAGGGTGTCATTGTTCAGGGACCCCCAATTGTCAGGGTGTCATTGTTCTGGGACCCCCAAGTGTCAGGGTGTCATTGTTCTGGGGCCCCCAAGTGTCAGGGTGTCATTGTTCTGGGGCCCCCAAGTGTTATAGTGTCATTGTTTAGGGACCCCCAAGTGTCAAGGTGTCATTGTTCTGGGACCCCGAGTGTCAGGGTGTCGTTGTTCTGCACCCCACAAGTGTCAGGGTGTCATTGTTCTGTGCCCCCCAAGTGTTATAGTGTCATTGTTCTGGAACCCCCAAGTGTCAAGGTGTCATTGTTCTGGGATCCCCAAATGTCAAGGTGTCATTGTTCTGGAAACCCCAAGTGTCAGGGTGTCATTGTTCTGGGACCCCAAGTGTCAGGGTGTCATTGTTCTGGAAACCCCAAGTGTCAGGTTGTCATTGTTCTGGGGCCCCAAGCATAAGGTTGCCATTGATCTGGGGCCCCAAAGTGTCAGGGTGTCATTGTTCTGCACCCCCCAAGTGTCAGAGTGTCATTGTTCTGGGGCCCCAAGTGTTAGGGTGTCATTGTTCTGGGACCCTCAAGTGTCAGGGTGTCATTGTTCTGGGACCCCCAAGTGTCAGGGTGTCATTGTTCTGGGACCCCCAAGTGTCAGGGTGTCATTGTTCTGGGACCCCCAAGTGTTAGGGTGTCATTGTTTTGGGACCCCCAAGTGTCAGGGTGTCATTGTTCTGAGACTCCCAAGTGTCAGGGTGTCATTTTTCTGCACCCCCAAGTGTCAGGATGTCATTGTTCTGGGACCCCTAAGTGTCAGGGTGTCATTGTTCTGGGGCCCCCAAGTGTCAGGGTGTCATTGTTCTGGGGCCCCCAAGTTTTAGGGTGTCATTGTTCATTGCCCCCCAAGTGTCAGTGTGTCATTGTTCTGGGGCCCCAAAGTGTTAGGGTGTCATTGTTCTGGGACTCCCAAGTGTCAGGGTGTCATTGTTCTGGGACCCCCAAGTGTCAGGGTGTCATTGTTCTGGGACCCCCAAGTGTCAGGGTGTCATTGTTCTGGGACCCCCTAGTGTCAGGGTGTCATTGTTCTGCACCCCAAGTGTCAGGGTGTCATTGTTCTGTGACCCCCTAGTGTCAGGGTGTCATTGTTCTGCACCCCAAGTGTCAGGGTGTCATTGTTCTGTGCTCCCAAGTTTCAGGTTGTCATTGTTATGGGGCCCCAAAGTGTCAGGGTGCTATTGTTCTTGGGCCCCCAGGTGTCAGGGTGTCATTGTTCTTGGACCCCCAAGTGTCAGAGTGGCATTGTTCTGTGACCCCCAAGTGTCAGGGTGTCATTGTTCTGCATCCCCCAAGTGTCAGGCTGTCATTGTTCTGGGCCACCCAAGTGTCAGGGTGTCATTGTTCTGGGACCCCCAAGTGTCAGAGTGTCATTGTTCTGGGACCCCCAAGTGTCAGAGTGTCATTGTTCTGGGACCCCCAAGTGTTAGAGTCTCATTGATCTGGGACCACCAAGTGTCAGGGTGCCATTGTTCTGCACCCCCCAAGTGTCAGGGTGTCATTGTTCTGGGACCCCCAAGTGTTGGGGTGTCATTGTTGTGGGACCCCCTAGTGTCAGGGTGTCATTGTTCTGGGACCCCCTAGTGTCAGGGTGTCATTGTTCTGCACCCCCCAAGTGTCAGGGTGTCATTGTTCTGTGCTCCCAAGTTTCAGGTTGTCATTGTTCTGGGCCCCCAAGTGTCAGGGTGTCATTGTTATGGGGCCCCAGGTGTCAGGGTGTCATTGTTCTTGGACCCCCAAGTGTTAGGGTGTCATTGTTCTGGGACCCCAAAGTGTCAGGGTTTCATTGTTCTTCACCCCCAAGTGTCAGTGTGTCATTGTTCTACACCCCCCAAGTGTCAGGGTGTCATTGTTCTGGGCCCCCAAGTGTCAGGGTGTAATTGTTCTGGGACCCCCAAGTGTCAGGGTGTCATTGTTCTGGGACCCCCAAGTGTCAGGGTGTCATTGTTCTGCACCCTCCAAGTGTCAGGGTGTCATTGTTCTGCACCCCCCAAGTGTCAGGGTGTCATTGTACTGGGCCCCCAAGTGTCAGGGTGTCATTGTTCTGCACACCGCAAGTGTCAGTGTGTCATTGTTCAGTGCCCCCCAATTGTCAGGGTGTCATGGTTCTGGGGCCCCCAAGTGTTATGGTGTCAATGTTCTGGGGCCCCCAAGTGTCAGGGTGTCATTGTTCTGAGACCCCCAACTGTCATGGTGTCATTGATCTGGGACCCCCAAGTGTCAGGGTGTCATTGTTCTGGGGCCCCCAAGTGTCAGGGTGTCATTGTTCTGGGGCCCCCAAGTGTCAGGGTGTCATTGTTCTGGGGCCCCAAGTGTCAGGGTGTCATTGTTCTGGGACCCCCAAGTGTTGGGGTGTCATTGTTCTGGGACCTCCAAGTGTCAGGGTGTCATTGTTCTGGGACCCCCAAGTGTAAGGGTGTCATTGTTCTGGGGCCCCCAAGTGTCAAGGTGTCATTGTTCTGGGGCCCCCAAGTGTCAGGTTGTAATTGTTCTGGGACCCCCATATGTCAGGTTGTCATTGTTCTGGGCCCCCAAGTGTCATGGTGTCATTTTTCTGGGACCCACAAGTGTTGGGGTGTTATTGTTCTGGGCCCCCAAGTGTCAGGATGTCATTGTTCTGGGGCCCCAGGTGAACTCTTCAGCAGAGAAGCCCCCTTTCTATGTTGCAGTTCCCAGGCTCGGTGGATGAAAAGGGTGCAATGTAACGTTGTGTATTCAGTATATTGGAGGAATGATACTTTGTGTCTTCTCAGGATCAGTTTCGGGATGCGACTATTTTTGTGAAGGATTCTGGATTTTCTGGATTGTTCAGTGCCCCCCAATTGTCAGGGTGTCATGGTTCTGGGGCCCCCAAGTGTTATGGTGTCAATGTTCTGGGGCCCCCAAGTGTCAGGGTGTCATTGTTCTGGGACCCCCAACTGTCATGGTGTCATTGATCTGGGACCCCCAAGTGTCAGGGTGTCATTGTTCTGGGGCCCCCAAGTGTCAGGGTGTCATTGTTCTGGGGCCCCCAAGTGTCAGGGTGTCATTGTTCTGGGGCCCCAAGTGTCAGGGTGTCATTGTTCTGGGACCCCCAAGTGTCAGGGTGTCATTGTTCTGGGACCCCCAAGTGTCAGGGTGTCATTGTTCTGGGGCCCCCAAGTGTCAGGGTGTCATTGTTCTGGGACCTCCAAGTGTCATGGTGTCATTTTTCTGGGACCCACACGTGTTGGGGTGTCATTGTTCTGGGGCCCCCAAGTGTCAGGGTGTCATTGTTCTGGGGCCCCCAAGTGTCAGGGTGTCATTGTTCTGGGGCCCCCAATCATCAGGGTTACATTGTTCTGTGGCCCCCAAGTGTTAGGGTGTCATTGTTCAGGGACCCCCAATTGTCAGGGTGTCATTGTTCTGGGACCCCCAAGTGTCAGGGTGTCATTGTTCTGGGGCCCCCAAGTGTCAGGGTGTCATTGTTCTGGGGCCCCCAAGTGTTATAGTGTCATTGTTTAGGGACCCCCAAGTGTCAAGGTGTCATTGTTCTGGGACCCCGAGTGTCAGGGTGTCGTTGTTCTGCACCCCACAAGTGTCAGGGTGTCATTGTTCTGTGCCCCCCAAGTGTTATAGTGTCATTGTTCTGGAACCCCCAAGTGTCAAGGTGTCATTGTTCTGGGATCCCCAAATGTCAAGGTGTCATTGTTCTGGAAACCCCAAGTGTCAGGGTGTCATTGTTCTGGGACCCCAAGTGTCAGGGTGTCATTGTTCTGGAAACCCCAAGTGTCAGGTTGTCATTGTTCTGGGGCCCCAAGCATAAGGTTGCCATTGATCTGGGGCCCCAAAGTGTCAGGGTGTCATTGTTCTGCACCCCCCAAGTGTCAGAGTGTCATTGTTCTGGGGCCCCAAGTGTTAGGGTGTCATTGTTCTGGGACCCTCAAGTGTCAGGGTGTCATTGTTCTGGGACCCCCAAGTGTCAGGGTGTCATTGTTCTGGGACCCCCAAGTGTCAGGGTGTCATTGTTCTGGGACCCCCAAGTGTTAGGGTGTCATTGTTTTGGGACCCCCAAGTGTCAGGGTGTCATTGTTCTGAGACTCCCAAGTGTCAGGGTGTCATTTTTCTGCACCCCCAAGTGTCAGGATGTCATTGTTCTGGGACCCCTAAGTGTCAGGGTGTCATTGTTCTGGGGCCCCCAAGTGTCAGGGTGTCATTGTTCTGGGGCCCCCAAGTTTTAGGGTGTCATTGTTCATTGCCCCCCAAGTGTCAGTGTGTCATTGTTCTGGGGCCCCAAAGTGTTAGGGTGTCATTGTTCTGGGACTCCCAAGTGTCAGGGTGTCATTGTTCTGGGACCCCCAAGTGTCAGGGTGTCATTGTTCTGGGACCCCCAAGTGTCAGGGTGTCATTGTTCTGGGACCCCCTAGTGTCAGGGTGTCATTGTTCTGCACCCCAAGTGTCAGGGTGTCATTGTTCTGTGACCCCCTAGTGTCAGGGTGTCATTGTTCTGCACCCCAAGTGTCAGGGTGTCATTGTTCTGTGCTCCCAAGTTTCAGGTTGTCATTGTTATGGGGCCCCAAAGTGTCAGGGTGCTATTGTTCTTGGGCCCCCAGGTGTCAGGGTGTCATTGTTCTTGGACCCCCAAGTGTTAGGGTGTCATTGTTCTGGGGCCCCCAAGTGTCAGAGTGGCATTGTTCTGTGACCCCCAAGTGTCAGGGTGTCATTGTTCTGGGAACCCCCAAGTGTCAGGCTGTCATTGTTCTGGGCCACCCAAGTGTCAGGGTGTCATTGTTCTGGGACCCCCAAGTGTCAGAGTGTCATTGTTCTGGGACCCCCAAGTGTCAGAGTGTCATTGTTCTGGGACCCCCAAGTGTTAGAGTCTCATTGATCTGGGACCACCAAGTGTCAGGGTGCCATTGTTCTGCACCCCCCAAGTGTCAGGGTGTCATTGTTCTGGGACCCCCAAGTGTTGGGGTGTCATTGTTGTGGGACCCCCTAGTGTCAGGGTGTCATTGTTCTGGGACCCCCTAGTGTCAGGGTGTCATTGTTCTGCACCCCCCAAGTGTCAGGGTGTCATTGTTCTGTGCTCCCAAGTTTCAGGTTGTCATTGTTCTGGGCCCCCAAGTGTCAGGGTGTCATTGTTATGGGGCCCCAGGTGTCAGGGTGTCATTGTTCTTGGACCCCCAAGTGTTAGGGTGTCATTGTTCTGGGACCCCAAAGTGTCAGGGTTTCATTGTTCTTCACCCCCAAGTGTCAGTGTGTCATTGTTCTACACCCCCCAAGTGTCAGGGTGTCATTGTTCTGGGCCCCCAAGTGTCAGGGTGTAATTGTTCTGGGACCCCCAAGTGTCAGGGTGTCATTGTTCTGGGACCCCCAAGTGTCAGGGTGTCATTGTTCTGCACCCTCCAAGTGTCAGGGTGTCATTGTTCTGCACCCCCCAAGTGTCAGGGTGTCATTGTACTGGGCCCCCAAGTGTCAGGGTGTCATTGTTCTGCACACCGCAAGTGTCAGTGTGTCATTGTTCAGTGCCCCCCAATTGTCAGGGTGTCATGGTTCTGGGGCCCCCAAGTGTTATGGTGTCAATGTTCTGGGGCCCCCAAGTGTCAGGGTGTCATTGTTCTGAGACCCCCAACTGTCATGGTGTCATTGATCTGGGACCCCCAAGTGTCAGGGTGTCATTGTTCTGGGGCCCCCAAGTGTCAGGGTGTCATTGTTCTGGGGCCCCCAAGTGTCAGGGTGTCATTGTTCTGGGGCCCCAAGTGTCAGGGTGTCATTGTTCTGGGACCCCCAAGTGTTGGGGTGTCATTGTTCTGGGACCTCCAAGTGTCAGGGTGTCATTGTTCTGGGACCCCCAAGTGTAAGGGTGTCATTGTTCTGGGGCCCCCAAGTGTCAAGGTGTCATTGTTCTGGGGCCCCCAAGTGTCAGGTTGTAATTGTTCTGGGACCCCCATATGTCAGGTTGTCATTGTTCTGGGCCCCCAAGTGTCATGGTGTCATTTTTCTGGGACCCACAAGTGTTGGGGTGTTATTGTTCTGGGCCCCCAAGTGTCAGGATGTCATTGTTCTGGGGCCCCAGGTGAACTCTTCAGCAGAGAAGCCCCCTTTCTATGTTGCAGTTCCCAGGCTCGGTGGATGAAAAGGGTGCAATGTAACGTTGTGTATTCAGTATATTGGAGGAATGATACTTTGTGTCTTCTCAGGATCAGTTTCGGGATGCGACTATTTTTGTGAAGGATTCTGGATTTTCTGGATTGTTCAGTGCCCCCCAATTGTCAGGGTGTCATGGTTCTGGGGCCCCCAAGTGTTATGGTGTCAATGTTCTGGGGCCCCCAAGTGTCAGGGTGTCATTGTTCTGGGACCCCCAACTGTCATGGTGTCATTGATCTGGGACCCCCAAGTGTCAGGGTGTCATTGTTCTGGGGCCCCCAAGTGTCAGGGTGTCATTGTTCTGGGGCCCCCAAGTGTCAGGGTGTCATTGTTCTGGGGCCCCAAGTGTCAGGGTGTCATTGTTCTGGGACCCCCAAGTGTCAGGGTGTCATTGTTCTGGGACCCCCAAGTGTCAGGGTGTCATTGTTCTGGGGCCCCCAAGTGTCAGGGTGTCATTGTTCTGGGACCTCCAAGTGTCATGGTGTCATTTTTCTGGGACCCACACGTGTTGGGGTGTCATTGTTCTGGGGCCCCCAAGTGTCAGGGTGTCATTGTTCTGGGGCCCCCAAGTGTCAGGGTGTCATTGTTCTGGGGCCCCCAATCATCAGGGTTACATTGTTCTGTGGCCCCCAAGTGTTAGGGTGTCATTGTTCAGGGACCCCCAATTGTCAGGGTGTCATTGTTCTGGGACCCCCAAGTGTCAGGGTGTCATTGTTCTGGGGCCCCCAAGTGTCAGGGTGTCATTGTTCTGGGGCCCCCAAGTGTTATAGTGTCATTGTTTAGGGACCCCCAAGTGTCAAGGTGTCATTGTTCTGGGACCCCGAGTGTCAGGGTGTCGTTGTTCTGCACCCCACAAGTGTCAGGGTGTCATTGTTCTGTGCCCCCCAAGTGTTATAGTGTCATTGTTCTGGAACCCCCAAGTGTCAAGGTGTCATTGTTCTGGGATCCCCAAATGTCAAGGTGTCATTGTTCTGGAAACCCCAAGTGTCAGGGTGTCATTGTTCTGGGACCCCAAGTGTCAGGGTGTCATTGTTCTGGAAACCCCAAGTGTCAGGTTGTCATTGTTCTGGGGCCCCAAGCATAAGGTTGCCATTGATCTGGGGCCCCAAAGTGTCAGGGTGTCATTGTTCTGCACCCCCCAAGTGTCAGAGTGTCATTGTTCTGGGGCCCCAAGTGTTAGGGTGTCATTGTTCTGGGACCCTCAAGTGTCAGGGTGTCATTGTTCTGGGACCCCCAAGTGTCAGGGTGTCATTGTTCTGGGACCCCCAAGTGTCAGGGTGTCATTGTTCTGGGACCCCCAAGTGTTAGGGTGTCATTGTTTTGGGACCCCCAAGTGTCAGGGTGTCATTGTTCTGAGACTCCCAAGTGTCAGGATGTCATTGTTCTGGGACCCCTAAGTGTCAGGGTGTCATTGTTCTGGGGCCCCCAAGTGTCAGGGTGTCATTGTTCTGGGGCCCCCAAGTTTTAGGGTGTCATTGTTCATTGCCCCCCAAGTGTCAGTGTGTCATTGTTCTGGGGCCCCAAAGTGTTAGGGTGTCATTGTTCTGGGACTCCCAAGTGTCAGGGTGTCATTGTTCTGGGACCCCCAAGTGTCAGGGTGTCATTGTTCTGGGACCCCCAAGTGTCAGGGTGTCATTGTTCTGGGACCCCCTAGTGTCAGGGTGTCATTGTTCTGCACCCCAAGTGTCAGGGTGTCATTGTTCTGTGACCCCCTAGTGTCAGGGTGTCATTGTTCTGCACCCCAAGTGTCAGGGTGTCATTGTTCTGTGCTCCCAAGTTTCAGGTTGTCATTGTTATGGGGCCCCAAAGTGTCAGGGTGCTATTGTTCTTGGGCCCCCAGGTGTCAGGGTGTCATTGTTCTTGGACCCCCAAGTGTTAGGGTGTCATTGTTCTGGGGCCCCCAAGTGTCAGAGTGGCATTGTTCTGTGACCCCCAAGTGTCAGGGTGTCATTGTTCTGCATCCCCCAAGTGTCAGGCTGTCATTGTTCTGCACCCCCAAGTGTCAGAGTGTCATTGTTCTGGGACCCCCAAGTGTTAGAGTCTCATTGATCTGGGACCACCAAGTGTCAGGGTGCCATTGTTCTGCACCCCCCAAGTGTCAGGGTGTCATTGTTCTGGGACCCCCAAGTGTTGGGGTGTCATTGTTGTGGGACCCCCTAGTGTCAGGGTGTCATTGTTCTGGGACCCCCTAGTGTCAGGGTGTCATTGTTCTGCACCCCCCAAGTGTCAGGGTGTCATTGTTCTGTGCTCCCAAGTGTCAGGGTGTCATTGTTATGGGGCCCCAGGTGTCAGGGTGTCATTGTTCTTGGACCCCCAAGTGTTAGGGTGTCATTGTTCTGGGACCCCAAAGTGTCAGGGTTTCATTGTTCTTCACCCCCAAGTGTCAGTGTGTCATTGTTCTACACCCCCCAAGTGTCAGGGTGTCATTGTTCTGGGCCCCCAAGTGTCAGGGTGTAATTGTTCTGGGACCCCCAAGTGTCAGGGTGTCATTGTTCTGGGACCCCCAAGTGTCAGGGTGTCATTGTTCTGCACCCTCCAAGTGTCAGGGTGTCATTGTTCTGCACCCCCCAAGTGTCAGGGTGTCATTGTTCTGCACACCGCAAGTGTCAGTGTGTCATTGTTCAGTGCCCCCCAATTGTCAGGGTGTCATGGTTCTGGGGCCCCCAAGTGTTATGGTGTCAATGTTCTGGGGCCCCCAAGTGTCAGGGTGTCATTGTTCTGAGACCCCCAACTGTCATGGTGTCATTGATCTGGGACCCCCAAGTGTCAGGGTGTCATTGTTCTGGGGCCCCCAAGTGTCAGGGTGTCATTGTTCTGGGGCCCCCAAGTGTCAGGGTGTCATTGTTCTGGGGCCCCAAGTGTCAGGGTGTCATTGTTCTGGGACCCCCAAGTGTTGGGGTGTCATTGTTCTGGGACCTCCAAGTGTCAGGGTGTCATTGTTCTGGGACCCCCAAGTGTAAGGGTGTCATTGTTCTGGGGCCCCCAAGTGTCAAGGTGTCATTGTTCTGGGGCCCCCAAGTGTCAGGTTGTAATTGTTCTGGGACCCCCATATGTCAGGTTGTCATTGTTCTGGGCCCCCAAGTGTCATGGTGTCATTTTTCTGGGACCCACAAGTGTTGGGGTGTCATTGTTCTGGGGCCCCCACGTGTCAGGGTGTTATTGTTCTGGGCCCCCAAGTGTCAGGATGTCATTGTTCTGGGGCCCCAGGTGAACTCTTCAGCAGAGAAGCCCCCTTTCTATGTTGCAGTTCCCAGGCTCGGTGGATGAAAAGGGTGCAATGTAACGTTGTGTATTCAGTATATTGGAGGAATGATACTTTGTGTCTTTTCAGGATCAGTTTCGGGATGCGACTATTTTTGTGAAGGATTCTGGATTTTCTGGATTGTTCAGTGCCCCCCAATTGTCAGGGTGTCATGGTTCTGGGGCCCCCAAGTGTCAGGGTGTCATTGTTCTGGGGCCCCAAGTGTCAGGGTGTCATTGTTCTGGGACCCCCAACTGTCATGGTGTCATTGATCTGGGACCCCCAAGTGTCAGGGTGTCATTGTTCTGGGGCCCCCAAGTGTCAGGGTGTCATTGTTCTGGGGCCCCAAGTGTCAGGGTGTCATTGTTCTGGGACCCCCAAGTGTCAGGGTGTCATTGTTCTGGGACCCCCAAGTGTCAGGGTGTCATTGTTCTGGGGCCCCCAAGTGTCAGGGTGTCATTGTTCTGGGGCCCCCAAGTGTCAGGGTGTCATTGTTCTGGGGCCCCAAGTGTCAGGGTGTCATTGTTCTGGGACCCCCAAGTGTCAGGGTGTCATTGTTCTGGGGCCCCAAGTGTCAGGGTGTCATTGTTCTGGGACCCCCAAGTGTTGGGGTGTCATTGTTCTGGGACCTCCAAGTGTCAGGGTTGTCATTGTTCTGGGCCCCCAAGTGTCATGGTGTCATTGTTCTGGGACCCACAAGTGTTGGGGTGTCATGGTTCTGGGGCCCCCAAGTGTTATGGTGTCAATGTTCTGGGGCCCCCAAGTGTCAGGGTGTCATTGTTCTGGGACCCCCAACTGTCATGGTGTCATTGATCTGGGACCCCCAAGTATCAGGGTGTCATTGTTCTGGGGCCCCCAAGTGTCAGGGTGTCATTGTTCTGGGGCCCCCAAGTGTCAGGGTGTCATTGTTCTGGGGCCCCAAGTGTCAGGGTGTCATTGTTCTGGGACCCCCAAGTGTCAGGGTGTCATTGTTCTGGGACCCCCAAGTGTCAGGGTGTCATTGTTCTGGGGCCCCCAAGTGTCAGGGTGTCATTGTTCTGGGGCCCCCAAGTGTCAGGGTGTCATTGTTCTGGGGCCCCAAGTGTCAGGGTGTCATTGTTCTGGGACCCCCAAGTGTCAGGGTGTCATTGTTCTGGGGCCCCAAGTGTCAGGGTGTCATTGTTCTGGGACCCCCAAGTGTTGGGGTCTCATTGTTCTGGGACCTCCAAGTGTCAGGGTTGTCATTGTTCTGGGCCCCCAAGTGTCATGGTGTCATTGTTCTGGGACCCACAAGTGTTGGGGTGTCATTGTTCTGGGACCTCCAAGTGTCATGGTGTCATTTTTCTGGGGCCCCCAAGTGTCAGGGTGTCATTGTTCTGGGCCCCCAAGTGTCAGGATGTCATTGTTCTGAGGCCCCAGGTGAACTCTTCAGCAGAGAAGCCCCCTTTCTATGTTGCAGTTCCCAGGCTCGGTGGATGAAAAGGGTGCAATGTATCGTTGTGTATTCAGTATATTGGAGGAATGATACTTTGTGTCTTTTCAGGATCAGGATCAGTTTCGGGATGCGACTATTTTTGTGAAGGATTCTGGATTTTCGAATAATGAACCAGACAGCAAACTCCAATACGAAAAATTTGGGGTTTTTCGGGGCTCTCCCATCCCCAAATTTTATTTCCCTCAACCCCAAAAGTGAGGCCGGCTACGGAAGGTGCCGCTACGTCTCCCGACAACAACCAAATCCACCGTATGAAATACAAAGGAATGAAAATTAATAATGAATGAAAATTACAAATTCAATAAAGGAGAACTAAAGGCAAAACCTTTTCTGTTATGTTTTTGGATAAAATAAGGGGGAGGGGCTACATCCTATTGGTAAGATTTCCCTTCACTTCCTGTTCTATATCCTAAACAGGATGTGAGAGAATATCCTTGTTGGCCCCATTGGAAGATTTTCCCGCTATTCCTGTTCTGGTGACAACCCAAAATTTTGCGAAGTTACTTTCAATGAGCATGGTCATCAGTAGGGAATTGAGCCGAACACCCCCCTGTTTGGTTCACACCAGAACATGCAAACAGGCAAAAAAATTGTTCGAACACGCAAACACAGTTAAAGTCAATGGGACACGAACATGAATAATCAAAAGTGCTAATTTTAAAGGCTTATATGCAAGTTATTGTCATAAAAAGTGTTTGGGGACCCGGGTCCTGCCCCAGGGGACATGGATCAATGCAAAAAAAAGTTTTAAAAATGGCCATTTTTTCGGGAGCAGTGATTTTAATAATGCCTAAAGTGAAACAATAAAACTGTAATATTCCTTTAAATTTCGTGCCTGGGGGGGTGTCTATTGTATGCCTGTAAAGGGGCGCATGTTTCCCGTGTTTAGAACAGTCTGACAGCAAAATGACATTTCAAAGGAAAAAAGTAATTTAAAACTACCCGCGGCTATTAATGAATTGCTGGTCTGACAATACACATAAAAGTTCATTGATACAAACAGCATGGGAATTCCTCACAGGGGTACCCCAAACCAAAATTTAAAAAAAATCGTGTGGGGGTACCCTAAATTCCATACCAGGCCCTTCAGGTCTGGTATGGATTTTAAGGGGAACCCCGCGCCAAAATGTAAAAAAAATGGCATGGGGTCTCCCCAAAAATCCATACCCGACCCTTATCTGAGCACACAACCTGGCAGGCCACAAGAAAAGAGGGGGGACAAGAGAGTGCCCCCCCTCCTGAACTGTACCAGGCCACATGCCCTCAACATTGGGAGGGTGCTTTGGGGTAGCCCCCAAAACACCTTGTCCCCATGTTGATTAGGACAAGGGCCTCATCCCCACAACCCTGGCCGGTGGTTGTCGGGGTCTGCGGGTGGGGGGCTTATCGGAATCTGGAAGCCCCCTTTAACAAGAGGACCCCCAGATCCTGGACCCCCCCCCTGTGTGAAATGGTAAGGGCCTACCATTTCACAAAAAAGTGTCAAAAGTGTTAAAAATGACAAGAGACAATTTTTGACAATCCCTTTATTTACACCCCCCTCTGACGCACGGTGACTTCCCTGTCTGCCCCCCTTTGACGTCACGGGGAATGCTACAGGGAAGTTCCCGTGTGCCAGAGGGGGCGGGGTCACCGGGTGGCCCTGCCATCAGTTAATTAAGAACCATCAGAAGAGGAGAAGCATCATACAGTCTGCTGTCAGACTGTTCTAAACATGGGAAACATGCGCCCCTTTACAGGAATACTATAGACACACCCAGGTATGAAATTAAAAGGAATATTACACTTTTATTGTTTGACTTTAAGCATTATTAAAATCACTGCTCCTGAAAAAAACGGCCATTTTTAAAACTTTTTTTTGCATTGATCCATGTCCCCTGGGGCAGGACCCAGGTCTCCAAACACTTTTTATGACAATACCATGCATATAAGCCTTTAAAATGAGCACTTTTGATTTCTCCCATAGACTTTTAAAGGGTGTTCCGCGGCTTTCGAATTTGCCGTGAACACCCAAAATTGTCCACTGTACAGCAAACTGGCGAACAGCCAATGTTCGAGTCGAACATGAGTTTGACTCGAACTCAAAGCTCATCCCTATTCACCAGGGCAAATATAGAGGAGGAATCTCCCTAATGGGGAAGACCATTCTCAGCTCTCACAGAAAGATTCCTTTCAGTGAGACCATACACTATGTAATCTGATTGTACAATAGTAGTAAAAAAGCCCAGAAGGGTAAAGCTGAGCTAGAAACAAATATAAGAAACTAGAAATGAAACCAATACAAAAAAAGCTGCCAGCACCAGAAGTCTAAATACAAAACTCAAGCAAGTGGGAAAAGGTATGGGTGCAGCGCTGGTGTGAGTGAAATGCCTGAAATGAATGAATGAGGAAAAAAATCATACGTCTGCATGTAGGAAAATTCAAACGTGGGTTCACTAAACATAATTTATCCAGGCATTATGCCAAATACCATGACAAAAAACTCAAATGACGCTTTTTTACCTATTGATAAATTTCATTCCCACTGGAGGGGTACTAACAAGATTAGATCCATTTCTAGGCTCGAAACTAAGTGGATTTTTAACATGAGATCATATGTGCCATTTGGCTTAAACGTTGATTGGGGTATAAATTGCTTTATCAACCATGATTAACCACTTCAGCCCCGGAAGGATTTACCCCCTTCCTGACCAGAGCACTTTTTACAATTTGGCACTGCGTCGCTTTAACTGCTAATTGCGCAGTCATGCAATGCTGTACCCAAACAAAATTTGCGTCCTTTTCTTCCCACAAATAGAGCTTTCATTTGATGCTATTTGATCAACTCTGCGGTTTTTATTTTTTGCGCTATAAACGGAAAAAGACCAAAAATTTTGAAAAAAAAATGATATTTTCTACATTTTGTTATAAAAAAAACAATAAACTCAATTTTAGTCATACATTTAGGCCAAAATGTATTCAGCCACATGTCTTTGGTAAAAAAATGTCAATAAGCGTATATTTATTGGTTTTGCAAAAGTTATAGCGTCTACAAACTAGGGTACATTTTCTGGAATTTACACAGCTTTTAGTTTATGACTGCCTATGTCATTTCTTGAGGTGCTAAAATGGCAGGGCAGTACAAAACCCCCCCAAATGACCCCATTTTGGAAAGGAGACACCCCAAGGAAATTGCTGAGAGGCATGTTGAGCCCATTGAATATTATTTTTTTTGTCCAAGTGATTGAATAATGACAAAAAAAAAAAAATTAGAAAAAGTTGTCACTAAATGATATATTGCTCACACATGCCATGGGCATATGTGGAATTGCACCCCAAAATACATTTAGCTGCTTCTCCTGAGTATGGTGATACCACATGTGTGGGACTTTTGGGAGCCTAGCCGCGTACGGGGCCCCGAAAACCAATCACCGCCTTCAGGATTTCTAAGGGTGTAAATTTTTGATTTCACTTCTCACTACCTATCACAGTTTCCAAGGCCATAAAATGCCAAGATGGCACACCCCCGCAAATGACCCCATTTTGGAAAGTAGACACCCCAAGCTATTTGCTGAGAGGCATGGTGAGTATTTTGCAGCTCTCATTTGTTTTTGAAAATGAAGACAGAAAAGAAAAATGTATTTTTTTTCTTTTTTCAAATTTCAAAACTTTGTGACAAAAAGCGAAGTCTGCAAAATACTCACCATACCTCTCAGCCAGGGATGAGCCAAACACCCCCATGTTCGGTTCGCACCAGAACTTGCGAACAGGCAAAAAATTTGTTTGAACACACGAACACCGTTAAAGTCTATGGGACACGAACATGAATAATCAAAAGTGCTAATTTTAAAGGCTTATATGCAAGTTATTGTCATAATATGTGTTTGGGGACCTGGGTCCTGCCCTAGGGGACATGGATCAATGCAAAAAAAAGTTTTAAAAATGGCCGTTTTTTCAGGAGCAGTGATTTTAATAATGATTAAAGTGAAACAATAAAAGTGTAATATTCCTTTAAATTTCGTACCTGGGGGTTTCTATAGTATGCCTTTAAAGGGGTGCATGTTTTCCATTTTTAGAACAGTCTGACAGCAAAATGACATTTTAAAGGAAAAAAAGTAATTTAAAACTACTTGCGGCTATTAAGGAATTGCCGGTCCGACAATACACATAAAAATTCATTGATAAAAAACGGCATGGGCATTCCCCACAGGGGAACCCCAAACCAAGATTAAAAAAAATGACGTGGGGGTCCCCCTAAATTCCATACCAGGCCCTTCAGGTCTGGTATGGATATTAAGGGGAACCCCGTGCCAAAATTAAAAAAAAAATGGCATGGGGTCCCCCTCAAAATCTATACCAGACCCTCCAGCTCCCACTGTGTGACTCTTCTCTCTTCATCTTCTTCTCTTCATCTTATTTTCATGTTCGCTCCGCATCCATGATGGAATGGAGGGAGGCTCCCACTGTGTGACGCTTCTCCTTTTCTGACGGTTCTTAAATAACAGGGGGCGGGGCCACCTGGTGACCCTGCCCCCTCTGACGCACGGGGACTTGACGGGACTTCCCTGTGGCATTCCCCATGATGTCAGAGAGGGGCAGGGTCACCCATTACGTAACCCTGCCCCCTTCTGACATCACAGGGAATGCCACAAGGAAGTCCCCATCAAGTCCCCGTGCATCAGAGGGGGCGGGGTCACCAAGTGGCTCCGCCCCCCCATTATTTAAGAACCATCAGAAGTGGAGAAGCGTCACACAGCGGGAGCCTCCCTCCATGCCATCATGGATGCGGAGCGGCCCCAAAAGAAGATGAAGACAAGAAGATGAAGAGAAGAAGATGAAGAGAGAAGCGTCACACAGCGGGAGCCTCCCTCCATGCCATCATGGATGTGGAGCTACCTGAGGAGAAGAAGGGAAGAAGACACCGATGCTGCGAAGGAAGATGCCGGACGAGAACACCGGAGGAAGAACCAGAAGAACCAGAAGAAGAAGAAGATGTAGGAAGAAACCAAAGGAAGATAGAAGATAGAAGAAAGAAGAAACTAGATAGAAGAAGCATTTAAATAAAGGAATGTCAAAAACTGTCTCTTGTCATTTTTAACATTTTTGACACTTTTTTAGTGAAATGGTAGGGGTACAGTACCCCCTTACCATTTCACACAGGGGGAGGGCCGGAATCTGGGGGTTTCTTTGTTAAAGGGGGCTTCCAGATTCCGATAAGCCCCCCACCCGCAGACCCCCACAACCACCGGCCAGGGTTGTGGGGATGAGGCCCTTGTTCTCATCAACATGGGGACAAGGTGTTTTGGGGGGCTACCCCAAAGCACCCTTCCAATGTTAAGGGCATGTGGCCTGGTACGGTTCAGGAGGGGGGGTGCTCACTCGTCCCCTCCTCTTTTCCTGCGGCCTGCCAGGTTGCATGCTCGGATAAGGGTCTGGTATGGATTTTTGGGGGTACCCCACGCCGTTATTTTTTTTTAAATTTTGGCACGAGGTTCCCCTTAAAATCCATACCAGAGCTGAAGGCTCTGGTATAGATTTTGAGGGGGACCCCACACCATTTTTTTTTTTTAAATTTTGGCTCGGGGTTCCCCTGTGGGGAATTTCCATGCTGTTTTTATCAATGAACTTTTATGTGTATTGTCGGACCGGCAATTCATTAATAGCTGCGAGTAGTTTTAAATGACTTTTTTTCCTTTGAAATGTCATTTTGCTGTCAGACTGTTCTAAACACGGGAAACATGCACCTCTTTACAGGCATACTATAGACACCCCCCAGGTACGAAATTTAAAGGGATATTACACTTCTATTGTTTCACTTTAAGCATTATTAAAATCACTGCTCCCGAAAAAATGGCCGTTTTTAAAACTTTTTTTGCATTGATCCATGTCCCCTGGGGCAGGACCCAGGTCCCCAAACACTTTTTATGACAATACCATGAATATAAGCCTTTACATAGTTACATAGTTACATAGTAGGCGAGGTTGAAAAAAGACACAAGTCCATCAAGTCCAACCTATGTGTGTCATTATGTGTCAGTATTACATTATATATCCCTGTATGTTGCGGTCAATCAGGTGCTTATCTAATAGTTTCTTGAAGCTATCAATGCTCCCCGCTGAGACCACCACCTGTGGAAGGGAATTCCACAACCTTGCCGCTCTTACAGTAAAGAACCCTCTACGTAGTTTAAGGTTAAACCTCTTTTCTTCTAATTTTAATGAGTGGCTGCGAGTCTTGCTAAACTCTCTTCTGCGAAAAAGTTTTATCCCTATTGTGGGGTCACCAGTACAGTATTTGTGAATTGAAATCATATCCCCTCTCAACCGTCTCTTCTCCAGAGAGAATAAGTTCAGTTCTTGCAACCTTTCCTCATAACTAAGATCCTCCAGACCCTTTATTGGCTTTGTTGCCCTTGTTTGTACTCGCTCCATTTCCAGTACATCCTTCCTGAGGACTGGTGCCCAGAACTGGACAGCATACTCCAGGTGCGGCCAGACCAGAGCCTTGTAGAGCGGGAGAATTATCGTTTTATCTCTGTAGTTGATCCCCCTTTTAATGCCAATATTCTGTTTGCTTTGTTAGCAGCAGCTTGGCATTGCATGCCATTGCTGGGCATATCATCTACTAGGGCCCCCAGGTCCTTTTCCATCCTAGATTCCCCCAGAGGTTCTCCCCCCAGTGTATAGATTGCATTCATATTTTTGCCACCCAAATGCATCATTTTACATTTTTCTACATTGAACCTCATTTTCCATGTAGTTGCACACCCCATTAATTTGTTCAGGTCTTTTTGCAAGGTTTCCACATCCTGCAGAGAAGTTATTGCCCTGCTTAGCTTAGGATCGTCTGCAAATACAGAGATTGAACTGTTTATCCCATCCTCCAGATCGTTTATGAACAAATTAAATAGGATTGGTCCCAGTACAGAACCCTGGGGAACCCCACTACCCACCCCTGACCATTCTGAGTACTCCCCATTTATCACCACCCTCTGAACTCGCCCTTGTAGCCAGTTTTCAATCCATGTACTCACCCTATGGTCCATGCCAACGCACCTTATTTTGTACAGTAAACGTTTATGGGGAACTGTGTCAAATGCTTTTGCAAAATCCAGATACATCACGTGTTTAAAATTAGCACTTTTTATTTCTCCCATAGACTTTTAAAGGGTGTTCCGTGGCATTCGAATTTGCCGCGAACAACCCAAATTGTTCGCTATTCAGCGAAATGGCGAACAGCCGATGTTCGAGCCGAACATGAATTTGACTCAAACTCGAAGCTCATCCCTATTCTCAGCAAATAGCTTGGGGTGTCTACTTTCCAAAATGGGGTCATTTGGAGCAGGGGCGGATCCAGGGGGGGCAATGGGGCAATTGCACCCCCCCGAGAACATACGAGCAGGTGAGCCGACGGGTGAGCGAGTAATCTTGCCGCCGGCCTGGGGTGGGCGGCTGGAGTGTGACTGAGGCTGAGCGAGGCAGCGAGCAGGCAGGTGTTGAAGCCGCTCCCCTTCTGAATATGTGACTAAAGGGACGTTGCGTCGTGGCCATCTTGGTACTCCCGCACTAGGGATGAGCCGAACACCCCCCTGTTCGGTTCGCACCAGAACATGCGAACAGGAAAAAAATTCGTTCGAACACGCGAACACCGTTAAAGTCTATGGGACACGAACATGAATAATCAAAAGTGCTAATTTTAAAGGCTAATATGCAAGTTATTGTCAATAAAAGTGTTTGGGGACCTGGGTCCTGCCCCAGGAGACATGAATCAATGCAAAAAAAAGTTTCAAAAACGGCCGTTTTTTCAGGAGCAGTGATTTTAATAATGCTTAAAGTCAAACAATAAAAGTGTAATATCCCTTTAAATTTCATACCTGGGGGGTGTCTATAGTATGCCTGTAAAGGGGCGCATGTTTCCCGTGTTTAGAACAGTCTGACAGCAAAATGACATTTTGAAGGAAAAAACACATTTAAAACTACCCGCGGCTATTGCATTGCTGACAATACACATAGAAGTTCATTGATAAAAACGGCATGGGAATTCCCCACAGGGCAACCCCGAACCAAAATTAAAAAAAAAAAATGATGTGGGAGTCCCCCTAAATTCCATACAAGGCCCTTCAGGTCTGGTATGGATATTAAGGGGAACCCCAGCCAAAATTTAAAAAAAAAATTGACGTGGGGTTCCCCCTAAATTCCATACCAGACCCTTCAGGTCTGGTATGGATTTTAAGGGGAACCCCGCGCCAAAAAAAAAAAAAAAAAACGGCGTGGGGTCCCCCTAAAAATCCATACCAGACCCTTATCCGAGCACGCAACCTGGCAGGCCGCAGGAAAAGAGGGGGGGACGAGAGTGCGGCCCCCCCCCCTCCTGAACCGTACCAGGCCACATGCCCTCAACATTGGGAGGGTGCTTTGGGGTAGCCCCCCAAAACACCTTGTCCCCATGTTGATGAGGACAAGGGCCTCATCCTCACAACCGTGGCCGGTGGTTGTGGGGGTCTGCAGGCGGGGGGCTTATCGGAATCTGGAAGCCCCCTTTAACAAGGGGACCCCCAGATCCCGGCCCCCCCCTGTGTGAAATGGTAAGGGGGTACTTACCCCTACCATTTCACTAAAAAACTGTCAAAAATGTTAAAAATGACAAGAGACAGTTTTTGACAATTCCTTTATTTAAATGCTTCTTCTTTCTTCCTTCATCTTCTTCTTCTTCTGGTTCTTCTGGCTCTTCTGGTTCTTCCTCCGGCGTTCTCGTCCAGCATCTCCTCCGCGGCGTCTTCTATCTTCTTCTCCTCGGGCCGCTCCGCACCCATGGCATGAGGGGGGAGGCTCCCGCTCTTCTCTTCATCTTCTTCTCTTCTTCATCTTCTTCTTCATCTTCTTCTTCCTTCTTCTCTTCTTCATGTCTTCTCCGGGCCGCTCCGCAGCCATGCTGTGGCATGGAGGGAGGCTCCCGCTGTGTGACGGCGTCTCTTCGTCTGACGGTTCTTAAATAACGGGGGGCGGGGCCACCCGGGGACCCCGCCCCCCTCTGACGCACGGTGACTTGACGGGACTTCCCTGTGACGTCACGGGGAATGCCACAGGGAAGTCCCGTCATGTCACCGTGCGTCAGAGGGGGGCGGGGTCACCGGGTGGCCCCGCCCCCCGTTATTTAAGAACCGTCAGACGAAGAGACGCCGTCACACAGCGGGAGCCTCCCTCCATGCCAGCATGGCTGCGGAGCGGCCCGCAGAAGACATGAAGAAGAGAAGAAGGAAGAAGAAGATGAAGAAGAGAAGAAGATGAAGAGAAGAGCGGGAGCCTCCCCCCTCATGCCATGGGTGCGGAGCGGCCCGAGGAGAAGAAGATAGAAGACGCCGCGGAGAAGATGCTGGACGAGAACGCCGGAGGAAGAACCAGAAGAGCCAGAAGAACCAGAAGAAGAAGAAGATGAAGGAAGAAAGAAGAAGCATTTAAATAAAGGAATTGTCAAAAACTGTCTCTTGTCATTTTTAACATTTTTGACAGTTTTTTAGTGAAATGGTAGGGGTAAGTACCCCCTTACCATTTCACACAGGGGGGGGGCCGGGATCTGGGGGTCCCCTTGTTAAAGGGGGCTTCCAGATTCCGATAAGCCCCCCGCCCGCAGACCCCCACAACCACCGGCCACGGTTGTGAGGATGAGGCCCTTGTCCTCATCAACATGGGGACAAGGTGTTTTGGGGGGCTACCCCAAAGCACCCTCCCAATGTTGAGGGCATGTGGCCTGGTACGGTTCAGGAGGGGGGGGGGGCCGCACTCTCGTCCCCCCCTCTTTTCCTGCGGCCTGCCAGGTTGCGTGCTCGGATAAGGGTCTGGTATGGATTTTTAGGGGGACCCCACGCCGTTTTTTTTTTTTTTTTTGGCGCGGGGTTCCCCTTAAAATCCATACCAGACCTGAAGGGTCTGGTATGGAATTTAGGGGGAACCCCACGTCAATTTTTTTTTTTAATTTTGGCTGGTGTTCCCCTTAATATCCATACCAGACCTGAAGGGCCTTGTATGGAATTTAGGGGGACCCCCACATCATTTTTTTTTTTTATTTTGGTTCGGGGTTCCCCTGTGGGGAATTCCCATGCCGTTTTTATCAATGAACTTCTATGTGTATTGTCGGCAATGCAATAGCCGCGGGTAGTTTTAAATGAGTTTTTTCCTTCCAAATGTCATTTTGCTGTCAGACTGTTCTAAACACAGGAAACATGCGCCCCTTTACAGGCACACTATAGACACCCCTCAGGTACGAAATTTAAAGGGATATTACACTTTTATTGTTTGACTTTAAGCATTAATAAAATCACTGCTCCTGAAAAAACGTCCGTTTTTAAAACTTTTTTTGCATTGATCCATGTCCCCTGGAGCAGGACCCAGGTCCCCAAACACTTTTTATGACAATAACTTGCATATAAGCCTTTAAAATTAGCACTTTTGATTTCTCCCATAGACTTTTAAAGGGTGTTCCGCGGCATTCGAATTTGCCGCGAACACCCCAAATTGTTCGCTGTTCGGCGAACTTGCGAACAGCCAATGTTCGAGTAGAACATGAGTTCGACTCGAACTCGAAGCTCATCCCTATCCCGCACTCGTCCACAGTAAGCCTAGTGTTTGTAAGTCGGCAAGCGGACATCTTTATACACCCACCAGAGTCTTGCTTATCACAGTTATTTTTAACAGTAAACTCAACTTATATTTCACTAAATAAGCTGAGTTTACTGCTAAAAATAACTGTGAAACGCAAGACTCCGGTTGGTGTACAAAGATGTCTGCTTGCCGACTTCTAACTCTAGTCTTACTGCTGACAAGTGAGGGTGTACCAAGATGGCCGCAATGCAACATGCTTTTGCATGCATATTCTGATGAGTTACATGAGGTAATGAGTTACATTATCTCTCACTGCCTGCCCTCACTCTGGGACACATCCACTGGCAAGTGACAATCCGCATGTTGTGGCAGGCGACAATGGCAAGTGACAATCCGCATGTTGTGGCAGGCGACATTGGCAAGTGACAATCCGCATCTTGTGGCAGGCGACATTGTCAAGTGACAATCCGCATCTTGGGGCAGGCGACATTGGCAAGTGACAATCCGCATCTTGCGGCAGGCGACATTGGCAAGTGGCAATCCGCATCTTGTGGCAGGCGACATTGGCAAGTGACAATCCACATCTTGTGGCAGGCGACATTGGCAAGTGACAATCCACATCTTGTGGCAGGCGACATTGGCAAGTGACAATTCGCATGTTGTGGCAGCCAACGGTGGCAAGTGACACGCTGTATCTGGTGGCAGGCGACGGTAACAAGTGACACACTCGGGGCTCCCAATGATTCTGCATTATGGTGAGTTGAACGATTTCATTTTACATTACAATGTAATAATATAAATAATGCGCTTCAATCATCCTGACACCACATCAACCATGGTGCTGTGATGATTGAAGCGCCAACACCAGCCATTGCCCCGACAAATTGCCCGCAAAATTTTATGGCAGTGCCCCTCCCGAGACTAGGCTCTGGATCCGCCCCTGATGCCACCATGGATGCGGAGCAGCCCGAGGAGAAGGGAAGAAGACACAGTGGAGGAGATGCCAGACGAGAACACTGGAGGAAGAACCAGAAGAGCCAGAAGAACCAGAAGAAGAAGATGGAGGAAGAAACCGAAGGAAAATAGAAGATAGAAGAAAGAAGAAAGAAGAAGCATTTAAATAAAGAAATTGTCAAAAACAGTCTCTTGTCATTTTTAACATTTTTGACAGTTTTTTAGTGAAATGGTAGGTACCCCTTACCATTTCACACAGGGGGAGGGCTAGGATCTGGGGGTCCCCTTGTTAAAGGGGGCTTTCAGATTCCGATAAGCCCCCACCCGCAGACCCCCACAACCACCGGCCAGGGTTGTGGGGATGAGGCCCTTGTCCTCATCAACATGGGGACAAGGTGTTTTGGGGGCTACCCCAAAGCACCCTCCCAATGTTGAGGGCATGTGGCCTGGTACGGTTCTCTCGCCCCCCCCTCTTTTCCTGCAGCCTGCCAGGTAGCATGCTCAGATAAGGGTCTGGTATGGATCTTTAGGGGGACCCCATGCCGGTTTTTTTTTTAATTTTGGCCGGGGTTCCCCTTAATATCCATACCAGACCTGAAGGGCATGGAATTTAGGTGGACCCCCACGTCATTTTTTTTTAAATTTTGGTTCGGGGTTCCCCTGTGGGGAATTTACATGCTGTTTTTATCAATGAACTTCTATGTGTATTGTCGGACCAGCAATGCATTAATAGCCGCGAGTAGTTTTAAATGACTTTTTTTCCTTTGACATGTCATTTTTAAGACAGTTCTAAACACGGGAAACATGCGCCCCTTTACAGGCATATTATAGACATCCCCCAGGTACGAAATTTAAAGGGATATTACACTTTTATTGTTTGACTTTAAGCATTATTAAAATCACTGCTCCCGAAAAAACGGCCGTTTTTAAAACTTTTTTTGCATTGATCCATGTCCCCTGAGGCAGGACCCAGGTTCCCAAACACTTTTTATGACAATACCATGCATATAAGCCTTTAAAATTAGCACTTTTGATTATTCATGTTCGTGTCCCATAGACTTTAACGGTGTTCCTGTGTTCGAACAAATGTTTTACCCGTTCGCATGTTCTGGTGCGAACCGAACAGGGGGGTGTTCGGCTCATCCCTAGCGTGTAATTACAATTTTGATGCAATACTTTGCAGCAGGGCTCATTCCTGCGCTTCAACTAGAGTATCTGTGAGGGATTGCAGTGTTGTGGCACTAGTGCCTAAGGCCCAATTTTTCTGCCCCTGTTCAACAGTTACATGTAATTACAATTCTTGATATAATATTTCACAGCAGGGCCCATTTCTGCGACCACCAAGAGTAACTGTAAGGACTTACAATTTGTGGCAACACCAACATCTAAGGCCCAAATTTCTGCTGAGTATATAGGGCAGGACCCTACTTTCATACATCCAACTTACAAACAACTCCTACTTGCAAATGGAAGGAGACAACCTGAAGTGAGATGAAATCTACCCCTAGGAAGGAAAATTCTCTCCTGTAAGAGTTAATATGGGAAAAACGTGTCTCCTCTCCACTGATGCTTTATCACCAATCCTTGTTACACTAAAAATCCTTGTTCCTCCGCAAGATGTCCACCATCTCCACCATCTCTACAAAGGCCTTTATTGGAGGCCTTAAATCTCCTCCTCCAGGACCGGGTCATTTCAGGCTCCGGGCTCTCCTCCTCCTCGTTACTGGAATAATTTCCACACACCTGCAGTTTCTCCTCCATGTTGCTCCTACTGCGCACCAAAGAGAGAAGGGGCGAGAAAGAACGTTAGGGGCGGGCGACACGAGCGGAGTTTCACGCATGCGCAGTGTATATCAAGCTAACACGTACGTGTCGTACGTACGTTCTGTGTGTGTGGAGGAAGGACGAACGGAAGTCGCGAGCGTGCTAAACGAAGGTAAAATTTGAACTTGGCCCATCACAGTGGCCTATACTGCTTCAAGATTGAGGCCTATATTGGGATAAGATAATGAGAGTTTAGGCTGACATTAGTGTTTTTGTCTTGTGTATTGTCTTCCAGCAAATATGAATCACTTTAAGGACCCAGAATTCATGGCCAGTTTCATAGACAGGTACAGGGAGATGAGGAATTTGTGGTAGGTGAAACACAGCTTATATTATAATAAACAAGCTAGGAGGTCAACACTGGAGAAACTTCTGGAATTTGTGAAGACTCGGGTCCCCGATGCAACCATCCTGTTCTTGGAAAATAAAATTGGGATCTTGAGGAACATGTATAAGAAGTAGGGATGAGCTTCGTGTTCGAGTCGAACCCATGTTCGACTCGAACATCGGCTGTTCGACCGTCCGTCGAATTGCGAACGTTATGGGCCGTTCGCGCCAAATTCGTGTGGCGCGTCACGGCCCATAATTCACTGCGGCATCGCAGTGCATTGCTGGCTGATGATTGGCCAAGCATGCACTATGACCCGCATGCTTGGCCAATCACAGCGCCGTCAGTAGAGAGAGCTGTAATTGGCCAAAGCCAGGGTGGCTTTGGCCAATTATGGCTCAGGGGATTTAGTACACGCCCCACACTATATAAGGCCGCCTGCACGGCGGCCCTGTGTAGTGTGTTCCGGTGTGCTGATAGAGAGAGAGACAGACAGTGTCATTTGATTTGAGAGCTAGATTAGGCTAGATCTGTTCCTGCTCTTTACATTTAGTGCAGTGCGTCCTGCTCACAGTGTTCAGCTAGATCTGTTCCTGCTCTTTACATTTAGTGCAGTGCGTCCTGCTCACAGTGTTCAGCTAGATCCGTTCCTGCTATTTACATTTAGTGCAGTGCGTCCTGCTCACAGTGTTCAGCTAGATCCGTTCCTGCTATTTACATTTAGTGCAGTCAGTGCGTCCTGCTCACAGTGTTCAGCTAGATCCGTTCCTGCTATTTACATTTAGTGCAGTGCGTCCTGCTCACAGTGTTCAGCTAGATCCGTTCCTGCTATTTACATTTAGTGCAGTGCGTCCTGCTCACAGTGTTCAGCTAGATCCGTTCCTGCTATTTACATTTAGTGCAGTGCGTCCTGCTCACAGTGTTCAGCTAGATCCGTTCCTGCTATTTACATTTAGTGCAGTGCGTCCTGCTCACAGTGTTCAGCTAGATCCGTTCCTGCTATTTACATTTAGTGCAGTGCGTCCTGCTCACAGTGTTCAGCTAGATCCGTTCCTGCTATTTACATTTAGTGCAGTCAGTGCGTCCTGCTCACAGTGTTCAGCTAGATCCGTTCCTGCTATTTACATTTAGTGCAGTGCGTCCTGCTCACAGTGTTCAGCTAGATCCGTTCCTGCTATTTACATTTAGTGCAGTGCGTCCTGCTCACAGTGTTCAGCTAGATCCGTTCCTGCTATTTACATTTAGTGCAGTGCGTCCTGCTCACAGTGTTCAGCTAGATCCGTTCCTGCTATTTACATTTAGTGCAGTGCGTCCTGCTCACAGTGTTCAGCTAGATCTGTTCCTGCTATTTACATTTAGTGCAGTGCGTCCTGCTCACAGTGTTCAGCTAGATCCGTTCCTGCTATTTACATTTAGTGCAGTCAGTGCGTCCTTGTCAGGAAAAGCCCTCTTGCAGTTTTAAACGAATGCCTGTGCATAGAAGCGCCAATGGCGCTAATAGTGCTAACGTGCGTACGCGCATGCGCAATAGCGCCACTTGGCGCCAAAGATAGGCTATTTAAAGAAGACTGTTTCAATGCTGCCTTGCTGTCCGGTCTACAGCGTTTCCTGAGACCCCTGCTACCTTGTTACCAGTTTTCTTGTATCCAGTATTTACTTGGCTTGTTCCTGACTTACCTGCTTGCTGCCCGCCCCGATCTTGGCTTGGACTCTGACTATTCTCTTGGTTTGCCCTTCTGTACCTGATCTGCCCGCCAGTACCTTGACCCGGCTTGTCTGCACCTCCCTGCTGTCTGCAACCTGCTACGGGACTACAGTGCACCTCCCTGCTGTCTGCAACCTGCTACGGGACTACAGTGCACCTCCCTGCTGACTACAGGATCCTGCCTTCTGCTCCAGTGTTCCAGTCAGGCACTTGTGCCCCTCTGTACTTTCGAGTCCCTGTTCACACCTTCAGGGGTTCTTAAGTCAGAGGTATACGAGAGGCCGTTCTCTGCATTCCGGGCTCCACCTACCAGGTACGTGACAGTACCGGACAGCCATGTCCGAGCCCACGCAGGGAACGTCGCCTATGGAGGACTTATGCCATCATTTGGCTGGACTTACACAGGCTGTTAAAGACCTGCAAGACGGTTACAAACGTCTGGAAGAACGTGTTCAAGTGATCTCTACTTCAGCTCCAGGTCCGTCCTCGGGCCCTTCTGTAGTAATGTTGCCTCCAGAACCTAAAGTTCCCACGCCAGAAAGGTTCTCCGGGGACCGCAGCAAGTTTAGAGCATTCCGAAATGCCTGTGAACTTTTCTTCGCACTGCAACCCAGAACTTTTTCATTAGAAACCACTAAGGTGGGGTTCGTCATTTCCCTCTTGCTGGGGGAACCCCAGGCATGGGCCCATCGACTCCTGGAACAAAAGAACAGCTGCCTTAACCTACTGGACACTTTCTTCCAAGCCATGGCCCTTCTCTATGAGGACCCGCAACAAGTTGCTACTGCAGAAGCAGCTCTGTTCTCTCTCCAGCAAGGCCGTAGGGCGGCGGAGGACTATGCATCTGAGTTCAGGCGTTGGAGTTCCGACACCAATTGGAACGACGCCGCCCTACGTCACCAGTTCCGCATGGGACTCTCCGAGCCGCTAAAGGATGAGTTGGCCCGGGTTGGCATCCCGGAGACACTTGAAGCCCTTATCAATCTCTCCATTCAGATTGACAGGCGTCTAAGAGAGCGAAGAGCTGAACGGACTGCCGGGTCCACTCGCCCAGTCTGGATGCTTCCACGTGTACCACAGCCTTCTGCCCACGCTCCTGCTGATTCCACTGAGCCAATGCAGTTAGGCCTGATCCGTCCCTCTCTGACTCCGGAGGAACGTCAACGCCGGCGAGCTAATAACCTTTGCCTCTATTGCGGAGAATCTGGACACTATGTGAGGACTTGTCCCGCAAAGACCCGTAAGCACTTTACTCTCTCCTCTACCTCTTCATCTGCTGTGTTTGATCATGCTTCTCATTTGGCTATCCCCATCTCTCTACAGCTTCCAGAAGGGAATATGCAAGCAACCGCCATCATTGACTCCGGAGCCTGCAGCGGGTTCATGGACTTGTCTTTTGCCCGTAAATTCCACATTCCGCTACGACCCAGAGCACAGGGACTGTCTGTACATCTGGCCGACGGATCGGCTATAAAATCTGGGCCCGTAACACAAGAAACAGTTCCTCTCAAGACCACCATTTCCGGCAACCACCAAGAATTACTCTGTCTTGACATCATCGAATCTCCCTTGTTTCCCATCATACTGGGAATGCCTTGGCTCAAGGCACACAATCCGCAAATAGACTGGTCTACTGGAAAGATCCGTTTTCATTCCCCATATTGCCAGCAACATTGTCTACAGGACACTACCAAAACCCCGTCTTCTTTGCTATGTCTGGAGACCGATGCTGAAGTCTGCCAAGCAGTTCCCAAGGCTTACCATAACTTTCTGGACGTGTTCAGTAAAAAAGGGGCAGAGACTCTGCCACCCCATAGACCTTACGATTGTCCGATTGAATTGCTTCCCGGAGCAGAAATTCCCTTTGGAAGAATTTTTCCCTTAACTGAACTTGAACTCGGAACTCTTAAAGAATACATAGATGATAATCTGAGGAAAGGGTTCATACGCCCTTCTACCTCCCCAGCAGGAGCAGGGATTTTCTTCGTAGAAAAGAAAGACCACTCTCTACGCCCCTGCGTAGACTATCGGGACCTCAATAAGATCACAATTAAGAATCGGTACCCCCTACCCTTGGTACCCGAACTTTTCCAGCGACTCGGAACTGCATCCATCTTTACCAAATTAGACCTTCGTGGAGCCTACAATTTAGTCCGGATCCGAAGCGGAGACGAATGGAAAACAGCCTTCCGCACCCGCTTCGGACATTTTGAGTACCTTGTCATGCCTTTTGGTTTATGTAATGCTCCTGCCACCTTCCAGCATTTTGTTAATGATATTTTCAGAGACTACCTTGACTTGTTTATCATAGTATACCTAGATGACATCCTGATCTTTTCCTCCTCACTGGCTACTCATCGGGAACATGTCGGGAAAGTTCTAACCCGCCTTCGCCAACATGGCTTGTATGCAAAACCTGAGAAGTGCGAGTTTGAGCGCCAAAGCATCCAGTTTCTAGGCCTAATCATTTCGATTGACGGTGTCAAGATGGATCCACAGAAGGTCTCTGCCATCTTGGACTGGCCAGCTCCAACTGATAAGAAGGGAGTTCAGCGATTTGTGGGGTTTGCAAATTTTTATCGCAAATTCATTAAGGGATTCTCTTCTATCATTTCCCCCATCACAAGTCTTACTCGGCAAGGCACCCGTTTTCAGTGGTCTTCTGAAGCTCAAGCAGCCTTTACTTCCTTAAAAGAACAGTTCGTTTCAGCCTCTGTCTTAAAGCATCCCGACCCAGCCTTACCTTACATACTGGAAGTGGATGCTTCCGAGGTAGCAGTAGGGGCAGTTCTTTCACAGAGACAAGGATCCAAGGCTTTGTTACACCCAGTGGCATTCTTCTCTCGCAGGCTAACCGAAGCTGAAAGAAATTATGATGTCGGGGACAGAGAGCTACTTGCAATCAAGGCTGCGCTAGAAGAATGGCGTTACCTCTTGGAAGGAGCGGCCCATCCTATTCTGGTGTACACTGATCACAAGAACTTAGAGTACTTGAAAGTTGCCAAGAGATTAAAACCACGACAGGCCAGATGGGCACTCTTCTTCACCAGATTTGCCTTTCACATTACTTACAGGCCGGGATCTAAAAACACTAAACCAGATGCGCTTTCCCGGATGTTCAGCGAACCTGAAGTTCCTTCACCCCCTGATACCATCCTTGCTCCTGGAAACTTTCTCATGCTTCAGGGAGATCTGCTCTCTCAAGTTAAACAAGCCTCCTCATTGGCTCCTCATCCAACAGATGTTACTTTACAGTGGAAAGATGATCTACTTTGGTACAAGGACAGAATTTTCGTGCCACAACAGACACGGGTTGCCATCCTCAAGTCTTGCCATGACCACGAACTAGCTGGCCACTTCGGGATACGTAAGACATCCGAACTCCTGCAGCGCATGTTTTGGTGGCCTCAGCTACAGAAGGATTGTAAACATTATATCGAAGCATGTACTACGTGCATCCAGAACAAGGGCAGCAAGACCAAGGCTTGGGGACTGTTGAGGCCTCTACCCGTACCAGAAAGACCATGGAGGATGATCTCCATGGATTTCATTGTGGAATTACCACCTTCAGAAGGTTTCACCACCATCTTCGTAGTGGTTGACAGACTCTCTAAAATGGCTCACTTCCTGCCTATGAAGGGTACTCCATCTGCCTCCGAAACTGCGAAGATTTTTATTAAGGACATTGTAAGGCTCCATGGTATACCTGCTAATATTGTATCTGATCGGGGGGTACAATTTACATCCAAATTCTGGAAAGCCCTGTGTGAAGCCCTAAAGATTGACCTCTCCTTCTCGTCTGCCTACCACCCCCAGACGAATGGACAAACCGAACGAACTAACCAAACCCTGGAACAGTATTTACGATGCTATTCTTGTTTTTCTCAGGATGACTGGGTGCCTCTGCTACCTCTTGCTGAGTTCGCTTATAATAATTCTGTGCATTCTGCAACCAACCAATCTCCATTTTTTGCGAACTATGGGTTCCACCCCTTGTTTCTGTCCAATAACATGCCAGAGTGTACTGTACCGGCGGCTCAAGAAACCTTGAACTTCTTCAGCACAAACAACAAGTTACTTCAAGAGACAATGGCAAAGACCCAAGTCCATAACAAGGAAACGTTTGACAGGAAGAGAAGAGGGGAGCTTGACCTAAAACCTGGAGATCAAGTTTGGTTGTCCACTCTAAACCTGAAACTGGCATGCCCATCTAAGAAATTGGGCCCTAAGTTTGTGGGTCCCTTCCCAGTGGTGAGGAAAATTAACAGTGTGGCATATGAGTTGAAGTTACCGGAGTCCTTCCGTATACATCCAGTCTTTCACGTGGCTCTACTTAAACCAGCAGTCCCGGATCCCTTCCTTAACCGGAACACCGGTCCTCCTGAGCCTGTACTTATTAACGGCGAAGAAGAATTTGAAGTTGAGTCCATTATAGATTGCCGAAGGAGACGTAATCAGGTTCAGTACCTGGTGAAATGGAAGGGTTACGGCCCTGAGGAGAACTCCTGGGAACCAGAGACTAACATACACGCCAAAAGGTTAATCCTAGCCTTTAAAAGAACTCATCCGAGTAAAATGGCTCAGTTGGGCATCCGGAGGCTGCCCATTGGAGGGGGGCAATGTCAGGAAAAGCCCTCTTGCAGTTTTAAACGAATGCCTGTGCATAGAAGCGCCAATGGCGCTAATAGTGCTAACGTGCGTACGCGCATGCGCAATAGCGCCACTTGGCGCCAAAGATAGGCTATTTAAAGAAGACTGTTTCAATGCTGCCTTGCTGTCCGGTCTACAGCGTTTCCTGAGACCCCTGCTACCTTGTTACCAGTTTTCTTGTATCCAGTATTTACTTGGCTTGTTCCTGACTTACCTGCTTGCTGCCCGCCCCGATCTTGGCTTGGACTCTGACTATTCTCTTGGTTTGCCCTTCTGTACCTGATCTGCCCGCCAGTACCTTGACCCGGCTTGTCTGCACCTCCCTGCTGTCTGCAACCTGCTACGGGACTACAGTGCACCTCCCTGCTGTCTGCAACCTGCTACGGGACTACAGTGCACCTCCCTGCTGACTACAGGATCCTGCCTTCTGCTCCAGTGTTCCAGTCAGGCACTTGTGCCCCTCTGTACTTTCGAGTCCCTGTTCACACCTTCAGGGGTTCTTAAGTCAGAGGTATACGAGAGGCCGTTCTCTGCATTCCGGGCTCCACCTACCAGGTACGTGACAGTCCTGCTCACAGTGTTCAGCTAGATCCGTTCCTGCTATTTACATTTAGTGCAGTCAGTGCGTCCTGCTCACAGTGTTCAGCTAGATCCGTTCCTGCTATTTACATTTAGTGCAGTGCGTCCTGCTCACAGTGTTCAGCTAGATCCGTTCCTGCTATTTACATTTAGTGCAGTGCGTCCTGCTCACAGTGTTCAGCTAGATCCGTTCCTGCTATTTACATTTAGTGCAGTCAGTGCGTCCTGCTCACAGTGTTCAGCTAGATCCGTTCCTGCTATTTACATTTAGTGCAGTGCGTCCTGCTCACAGTGTTCAGCTAGATCCGTTCCTGCTATTTACATTTAGTGCAGTGCGTCCTGCTCACAGTGTTCAGCTAGATCCGTTCCTGCTATTTACATTTAGTGCAGTGCGTCCTGCTCACAGTGTTCAGCTAGATCCGTTCCTGCTATTTACATTTAGTGCAGTGCGTCCTGCTCACAGTGTTCAGCTAGATCCGTTCCTGCTATTTACATTTAGTGCAGTCAGTGCGTCCTGCTCACAGTGTTCAGCTAGATCCGTTCCTGCTATTTACATTTAGTGCAGTGCGTCCTGCTCACAGTGTTCAGCTAGATCCGTTCCTGCTATTTACATTTAGTGCAGTGCGTCCTGCTCACAGTGTTCAGCTAGATCCGTTCCTGCTATTTACATTTAGTGCAGTGCGTCCTGCTCACAGTGTTCAGCTAGATCCGTTCCTGCTATTTACATTTAGTGCAGTGCGTCCTGCTCACAGTGTTCAGCTAGATCCGTTCCTGCTATTTACATTTAGTGCAGTGCGTCCTGCTCACAGTGTTCAGCTAGATCTCTTCCTGCTATTTACATTTAGTGCAGTGCGTCCTGCTCACAGTGTTCAGCTAGATCCGTTCCTGCTATTTACATTTAGTGCAGTCAGTGCGTCCTGCTCACAGTGTTCAGCTAGATCCGTTCCTGCTATTTACATTTAGTGCAGTGCGTCCTGCTCACAGTGTTCAGCTAGATCCGTTCCTGTTATCTTCCTACTGACAGGCAGGCTTGTCTGGTTACAGTATATAAAGCTACCTGAAGAAAATTACAGGTGTTCTATCCCAGCTTAGTGCAGCTACAGGCCATTAGTATGTCTGGAAGGCCAAGAAGGAGAGGCAGACAGTCACAAGCCAATAAGAGAGGGCAAGCAGGCTCTGTGTCTAGTGCTGGTCGTGGAGACGGTGCATCCTCATCAGCACGTGGCCATGGGACACGCTTGGCCTTTTTTTCGGCAGCTGGCCGTGTTGAGCCGCAACATGCAGAAAACTTGGTCGAGTGGATGACCAAGCCGTCCTCATCCTCCTCATCCTCTCTCACCCATGCCCAGGGTGCTTTGTCTGGCAAAGCAGCGGCCTCTTCCCTCAGCTCAATGTCATCAGTGACTCCTTCCCTAGCTCCACCATGTCCTCATGAGGATTCCCTCGAACTGTTTGACCACAGTGTTGGGTACATGCTCCAGGAGGATGCCCAGCGTTTGGAAGGCTCTGATGATGATACTGAGCTCGATGAAGGCAGTAACATGAGCACGGACAGAGGGGGTGCCCAAGAAGGACAGCAATCTGGCAGTCATGCTCCCCCTGCTGCAGCATACTGCCAGGTTTGCTCCAGTGATGAGGAGGGAGGGGATGATGAGGTCACTGACTCAACGTGGGTGCCTGATAGGAGAGAGGAGGAGGAGGAGGAGGAGGAGGCGGCACATCACCAACGAGGCAGGATGCCCTCCAGGGGCCAGCCTAAGGGCAGCACATTGACTGCATCACACCCCAAAGCTCCACATGTGCAGGGCGCTGCAGTCTCTGCGCGTTATTCAAAAAGTTCTTTGGTGTGGGCCTTTTTTGAGACGAGTGCATCAGATCGCACCGCTGCTATTTGCAACATATGTCTCAAGCGTATCTCGCGTGGCCAAAACATCTCCCGCTTGGGTACCACATGCTTGACCAGACATATGTTGACCTGCCATGCAGTTCGTTGGCAAGCATATCTAAAAGACCCACACCAAAGAACAAAGAGGATCTCTCCTTGCTCCTCATCAGCTGAGATTTCCAACCCCACTAGACCTTCAGTCCTCTCTGAGACCTGCAGTGAGAGGAATGAAGGTGTAGAATTAGGTGTGTCACAGCCAAGTACTTGTGGGCAATCTGCTTTTGGTACACCGACGCCAGATTGTACCAGGCAAATTTCCCTGCCCCAGCTGCTGCACCGCCGAAAGAAGTTTGCTCCCAGCCATCCACATGCCCAGCGGTTGAATGCTAGCTTGGCAAAATTGCTAGCACTTCAACTGCTGCCTTTTCAGTTGGTAGACTCTGCCCCCTTCCGTGAGTTTGTGGAATGTGCGGTTCCTCAGTGGCAGGTACCCAAACGCCACTTTTTCTCACGGAAGGCGATTCCAGCTCTCTACCGGCATGTGGAAGGCAATGTCCATGCCTCGCTGGACAGGGCGGTCAGCGGTAAGGTGCATATTACCGCTGACTCATGGTCCAGCAGGCATGGACAGGGACGTTACTTAAGTTTCACGGCGCATTGGGTGACTCTGCTGGCAGCTGGGAAGGATGCAGGACAAGGTGCAGTAGTGTTGGAGGTTGTTCCGCCACCACGCCTCCAAAATGCTGATTGTGACACACCTCTCTCCTCCACCCCCTCCTCTTCTTCTTCCTCCATGGCCTCTTCCTCGGAACCAGCGGTGCTCCGTAGGCGTTCAAGGGGCTACGCAAGTACGCAGGCCAAAAGATGCCATGCGGTGCTTGAGCTGGTGTGCTTGGGGGACAGGAGCCACACTGGGGCAGAGGTTCTGTCAGCTCTGCAGGGGCAGGTTCAGAGGTGGTTGACGCCACGCCAACTTAAGGCAGGAATGGTGGTTTGCGACAATGGCACCAACCTCCTCTCTGCCCTCCGACAGGGACAACTGACCCATGTGCCCTGTTTGGCTCACGTCCTTAACTTGGTGGTGCAGCGGTTCTTGGGCAGGTACCCGGGCTTACAGGATGTCCTGAGGCAGGCCAGGAAAGTCTGTGTGCATTTCCGCCGGTCATATAATGCCAGTGCTCGGCTGACGGACCTCCAAAAGGAGTTTAACCTGCCCAAGAACCGCCTAATCTGTGACATGCCCACCAGGTGGAACTCGACATTGGCCATGCTGCAGCGGCTGCACACGCAGCAGAGGGCCATAAATGAGTACCTGTGCGACTATGGCACCAGGACAGGGTCAGGGGACCTTGGTTTTTTTTCCCCACGCCAGTGGGCCATGATCAGGGATGCATGCACTGTCCTGTCACCATTCGAGGAGGCCACGAGGATGGTGAGCACTGACAGTGCATGCATCAGTGACACTGTCCCCCTTGTCCACCTGTTGGAGCACACGCTGCGTGGAATAATGGACAGGGCACTTGAGGCAGAACAGAGGCAGGAAGAGGAGGACTTCCTTAGCTCTCAAGGCCCCCTTTATCCAGACAGTGTTCCTGCGTGCCCGCCGATCACACAGGAAGAGGACGAGGAGGAGGAGGAGGAGGAGGAGGAAGATTGTGTCAGTATGGAGGTGGAGCCTGGCACTCAGCATCAGCAGTCTTTAAGGGATCAGTCCCAAGGAACACATGGACTTGTACGTGGCTGGGAGGAGGTGGCTGCGGACGTTGTTGTCCTTAGTGACCCAGAGGACTCCGGACCGAATGCCTCAGCAAACCTACGCTGCATGGCCTCCCTGATCCTGCAAAGCCTGCGTAAGGATCCTCGTATTCGTGGTATCAAGGAGAAGGACCAATACTGGCTGGCAACCCTCCTTGATCCACGTTACAAGGGTAAGGTTGCGGACCTTATCTTGCCATCGCAGAGGGAGCAGAGGATGAAACATCTTCGGGAGGCCTTGCAGAAAGGTCTGTGCAACGCGTTCCCAGAGACTGGGAGGTTACAAACTCCTGTTTCTGGACAACGTGTTGCTGAGGCTTCGGTCAGTCAAAGAAGGAGCGGTGGAGAAGGTGGCCGTCTGACCGATGCGTTCAGACAATTTTTTGGTCCGCAGCCCCAAGGTATGATCGGTTCCAGCAACCATCGCCAGCGTCTGTTTTACATGGTGCAGGAATACCTAGGGGCAAGATCAGACTTGGACACCTTTCCCACCGAAAATCCTCTGGGTTACTGGGTCTTGAGGATGGATCACTGGCCAGAGCTTGCACAGTATGCAATTGAGCTACTGGCCTGTCCTGCATCCAGCGTTCTTTCGGAACGCACATTCAGTGCTGCTGGAGGCGTGGTAACCGATCACAGGGTGCGTCTGTCCACTGACTCGGTTGATCGGCTGACCTTCATAAAAATGAATCAGTCTTGGATCACCACCAGCTACCAAGCACCTGATGCTGATGTAACTGAATAATTTTTTTCAGATCCCTTCAAAGACTGCCTATGCTGATGCTGAGTGACTATCCCTGAGTAATTATCCTCTTCCTCCTCAATCATCACGCTGATAGCTTGTAAGAACATTTTTGGTTCTGGGCGCCACCACCAGTGCCTAAGGCACAATTTTTCAGCCCCTGTATAACAGGGGCGTGTAATTACAATTTTTGATGTAATACTTTGCAGCAGGGCTCGTTCCTGCATTCCAACTAGAGTGTCTGTGAGGGGTTGCAGTGTTGTGGCACCAGCACCAGTGCCTAAGGCCCAATTTTTCTGCCCCTGTCTAACAGGGGCGTGTAATTACAATTTTTGATGCAATACTTTGCAGCAGGGCTCGTTCCTGCGTTCCAACTAGAGTGTCTGTGAGGGGTTGCAGTGTTGTGGCACCAGCACCAGTGCCTAAGGCCCAATTTTTCTGCCCCTGTCTAACAGGGGCGTGTAATTACAATTTTTGATGCAATACTTTGCAGCAGGGTTCGTTCCTGCGTTCCAACTAGAGTGTCTGTGAGGGGTTGCAGTGTTGTGGCACCAGCACCAGTGCCTAAGGCCCAATTTTTCTGCCCCTGTCTAACAGGGGCGTGTAATTACAATTTTTGATGCAATACTTTGCAGCAGGGCTCGTTCCTGCGTTCCAACTAGAGTGTCTGTGAGGGGTTGCAGTGTTGTGGCACCAGCACCAGTGCCTAAGGCCTAATTTTTCAGCTCCTGTTCAACAGGGGCATGTAATTACAATTCTTGATCTAATATTTCACAGCAGGGCCCTGTGAGGGCTTACAGTGTTTTGGCCACAGCAACACCTAAGGCCCAAATTTCTGCTGAGTATATAGGGCAGGACCCTACTTTCAAACATCTAACTTACAAACGACTCCTACTTGCAAACGGAAGGAGACAACAGGAAGTGAGATGAAATCTACCCCTAGGAAGGGAAATTCTCTCATGTAAGAGTTAATATGGGAAAACAATTTCTCCTTTCCACTGATGCTTTCCAATCCTTGTTCCACAAAAAAACCCAAATTTTCAAAAAACATTTTTCATTGGGACAAAAAAGTGAGGTGAAATCTTCTGAAGAGGAGGAAAGACGCAAAACAAATGTCACAGGGGTGATAACCCTTCCCTATGTTTTCCAAAAAGCTTAGAAAAGATTTTTTGGCTGGAGCTAAACACGTTAAAAATGTTCAAAATTACAAAGAGATTCTACTTAACAACAAACCTACAGTCCCTGTCTTGTTTGCACCGCCTGTATACTGCTGTTCAGAGTATATAGGGACCTTTCCTTATTTTAATTTGGGTGCGGGGTTCCCCTTAATATCCATACAAGACCCAAAGGGCCTGGTAATGGACTGGGGGGTACCCATGCCGTTTGTCTCACTGATTTTCATCCATATTGCCAGGACCCGACATGACATTAAACCCGCAAGCAGTTTTAAATGAGATTTTTTCCTTTAAAAATGACATTTGGTGCAGGGACTGTTCTAAACATGGGAAACACGCGTCACTTTACAGGCATACTATAGACACCCCCCAGGTACGATATTTAAAGGAATATTTCACTTTTTTTTTTTTACTTTAAGCATCATTAAAATCACTGCTCCCGAAAAAACGGCCGTTTTTAAAAGTTTTTTTTGCATTGATACATGTCCCCTGGGGTAGGACCCGGGTCCCCACACCCTTTTTAGGACAATACCATGCAAATTAGCCTTTAAAATGAGCACTTTTGATTTCGAACGTTCGAGTCCCATAGACGTCAATGGGGTTCTAACGTTCGTGCGAACTTGCGGTCCGTTCGCGGGTTCTGGTGCCCTAATAAGAAGGAGCATAATAAGATCCAGAAATCACTCAGATCAGGAGCATCAGCAGCGCAAGTGTAGGTACCCAGCGTGGTACTTCAACAAACTACGGTTTCTGGATGACCAGACTGAAGGCAGGGAATCACTTTCTACCCTTCCCTGCAGCCTTCCCTCCACCCTTCCCTCAACCCCAGCAGAGGCTGACGAGGAACAACCTGGGCCTTCCATCCTGGAGGAAGAAGTGGATGCATCCATCTGGAGTCAGGTATTTTATTTTTTTTTTCCAATAAAAGTTTTTATTTAGCATAGAAATTGTTATAGCAAAGCATATGACATAATCCATACAGTCGTACTAGGCATCATATTTTACAACTAATTTGGTTTGTGTTTAATTCAGGATCCACTGTTAAATCTTTTTCCTAATCACATATTCAGCCCTAGTTAGCATTATAGTTGTTACAACCATTAACGCATCCAGAACCTCCGGATCTGTCAATACCAACAAACTTATAAATGAAGTGCTCTTTTATTTCAATAATTACTGGGTATTTTTGTAAGTGTCTTAGATAATAGTACCAGTAAAATAATATATAATATATTCAAAAAATAATAATAAGTAAAACAACCAAAGAGAAAAAAGAAAGGAGAGAGAGGGGGAAGAGGGAGTAGAGTGTGGGGGTGGGAGGTTTTGGCTTAGTAGCCGCAATCTGAGAGAGAAATGATTGTGTTCAATCCAAACTGACTCCAGAGTACTCCCTATTAGGACCTGAAAGTAGGCTAGAGGCCCAATCATCAAAGTGATGTCTTTAACTATCCTATTCATCTTGGCAAAATCGTCCGAATATTTAAAGATGAACCATGATTTCCATAGTTTAGGGAATTTGTCTGTTCTCTCCGACGCCATTGCCACAGTCTCCTCCATCCTGTAAAGTAAATCAACCTCAGAGAGCCATTCAGTTAATGTAGGTGTATGTGTTGATTTCCAATGTCTTAGAATTATGGTTTTCGCTGCGTTTAGCATGTGGCGCACTACCGATTTTTTGTACCTACCCAGTGAGTAATTGGATATATGTAACAGACGGCATTCTGGTGAAAGCTCTAGTTCAGTTTCTGTTATGGCATGGATCTTTGCACACACCTCATCCCAGAAGCCACGTAAGTGCGAGCATTCCCACCAGATATGCAGCATGGAACCTTTCTCAATTCCGCATCTCCAGCAGACATCTGTTGCCTCTGGGTACCACACATACAATCTGGCCGGGGTAAAGTACCAATTTGTCAGAACCTTATAGGAGGTTTCCTGAGTACCTGTGCTAATAGAGCACTTGTGTGCCATGATACATGCATTATCCCACTGTTCATCCGTAAAGGATTTTTTGAGAGCAGTTTCCCAATCTTTTTTATGTCTGCTCGGTTGTCTGTCTTGATTGGTTTGTAACCAACCGTACATCAGAGAGGTTGCTTTACTCACCTCCTCCCCAGTAATGCACAATTGCTCAAACCCAGTCTGTTCTCTCATAAATTGTTGTCTGTTAGCAGTACAATGTACGCAATCGTGCAGTTGTCTATATTGCCAATGTGTAAAGTGTTTTGCCTGCAGTTCAGTCTTCAATTTTTCAAAGGTTTTAAGTTTGCCATCATCTAAACAGTGGGCAACTGTTATTGGGGTTTTACCTTCCCTGTGTGAGAAAGACGCTGTGGTTGGCCTAACGCAAACTCCTTGTTATTGATCAATGGGGTTAAAGGACCCGGTGTGGATGCAAAGTTGAAAAGTTGTGAAACAGTCTAAAAGACTGCCATCGTCGGGCCAATTGTGGGATGTAAATCTAAGTTAGGTGGATGGGCCCCTTTAGTGACCCATGGCAGAAATCTCAGGGGTATCTCGATCTGTAGGCTTTCTATACCCACCCAAGCCTTAGAAGACGTGTGGCAGTTCCAGTCTAGAATGCGTACCAAATGGGCCGCATAATTGTAGTGTTTAAAATGTGGAAGGTTAATACCTCTCTCTGCTTTCGGGGTCATCAGTGTTTTCATACTTATGCGTGATTTCTTCCCGGCCCAGATAAAGTCTCTCAGTGTTGTGTTTAGTATTGAAAAGAACTTTTTAGTAATCTAATGGGCAGTGTATGGAACAAATACAGTGACCTGGGCAAGACCGTCATTTTTATTGCTGCCGCTCTCCCCAACCACGACAGCGGTTTGAGATTCCAAAGTTGAAGGTCCCGTCGTAGATTGTGTAAGAAGGGGAGGAAGTTTTGTGAGTAAAGACCATCTAATTCAGGTGTGAGCCAAATCCCTAGGTACTTGAGTCTGAAATCTACCCATTTAAAAGGGCAATTGGACTTAGTGTCTCGGAGCTGTTTAGGGTTCAGAGAGATATTGAGTGCTTCTGACTTTTCAAAATTGATCTTGAAATTGGAGATGTATCCAAACATTTCAAAATCTTTCAAGAGATTGGGGATCGACGCGTGTGGTTGTGTGACAACGAACAATAAGTCATCCACATAAGCGGCTATTTTGTAGCATGTGTGATCCAGGGATAATCCCTTGACCGATAAGTTCCCATTTATTGTGTGTATACAGGGTTCTAAGGTGAGAATAAATAGGATTGGGGACAGAGGGCAACCCTGTCTCGTGCTGTTGTGTATCTGTACCGGCTCTGAAAGAGATCCATTAATTTTTAATCTGGCCGTCAGGTTCTGGTACAACGTCGAAATCCACGTCAGCATGTTGGTCTGGAATCCTACGTGTTTGCATACTGCGAACATGTAATCCCACGCTACCCTATCGAAGGCCTTCTCTGCATCCGTGGATAGGAGAAGGCCCCCTACCGAGTTCCCTCTAAGGGAGTGAATGAAATTCATAACTTTAATAACATTATCACGAGCCTCTCTCCCCGGCATGAACCCCGTATGATCTGGGCCAACGATATCTGGTAGAAATCTACCTATTCTTGTTGCAATAATTTTAGACAGGAGTTTCATATCCAAGTTAAGCAGGGATATTGGCCTGTAACTTGAGCAGATGTTGGGGTCCTTGCCGGGTTTGGGGAGTACCGTTATATGTGCCCTGTTAAAGGTGGGTGGGAGATTTTGGGGAGTCGAGAGAGAATTCAGGGCCTGTAGTAAGTGTTTCGCTAGTAGGTGTGAAAACGTCTTATAATAAATGGCTGTAAAGCCATCTGGGCCCGGGCTTTTCCCTGATTTTAAAGACTTGATCGCCTGCAAGAGTTCCATAAGCTCTATTGGTCTGTCAATTTCCATTGCATCCACCTCTGTGACACTAGGTAAGCCGCTTTGTGTTAAATATTGTGCTATAATCTGGGATCTAGGTCCCTCCACTGCCGCAGGCTTATGTGAAGTCAGAAGGTTATACGATTTTTTGTAAAACCCATGGAACTCCGCAGCAATTTGGTCTGTGGCGTGTATCAGTTTGTTTTCTCTGTTTTTGATTTGTGTAATAGTGTTGGTCGAGCGAATTTCCCTTAGGGCCCTGGGTAGGAATTTACTATTTTTGTTACCATGTTCATAGAAGGAGCCTCTACGAAAAAATAATATACATTTTGCTTGTAAATCTAATTTTTCCTGCAATTCTTTACGGACAATTAAAAGCTCCTCGGCCAGTTTAATTGCCGACGATCTTTTATGTTGGGTTTCCAACTTCTGTACTCTATCTAAGATGACTTGTAGTTCCGTCTCTGCGTTTTTCTTTTTCAGTGAAGCTAGGCTTATGAGTCTTCCCCTAAGCACACACTTGTGAGCCTCCCACACTGTAATGTGTGAAACCTCTTCTGTAGAGTTTTCTCTGAAATATGTCTTTATAGCCTCCGCTATAGGTTCTAGATTTACGGGGTCTGTCAGCAAGGTCGAATTGAGTCTCCAGTTACCCTGTCTTTTGCGTGTATTTTGAAGTTGTAAGGTCAGAGAGGTCGGAGCGTGGTCTGATATCGTCCTTGTTCCTATATGTGCCCCCGTCATAATGTTTAAGTCCCTTTGTGTTATAAACACAAAGTCTATGCGGGAGTACTTGTTGTGTACTGTGGAGAAGTAAGTGTAGTCCTTCTCCTGGGGGTGCGTTACTCGCCATGTGTCTTTTAACGTTAATTTGTTAAGCAGAGTTCTAATCTTTTTAAGTATGCGATATGATAAGGATGATCTGCCGTTGGAGGTGTCCTGGAGGGGGTCCAATGGGACATTAAAGTCCCTCCCAAGGATTATGCAACCAGAGGCAAACCACGTAAGCTCATCAATCAGTTTTTGGCAGAAGGTTACATGCGAAGTATTTGGAAAGTATACACTCGCTAGAGTAACTGGGAGTTTCCCAATGTTCCCCTTGAGAAGGAGATACCGGCCTTCCGGGTCTGCTAATTGTTGGGTGAGCTCAAAGCCCGAGTTTTTCCCAATCAAGATCGATACTCCTTTTGTCTTAGAATCTGCGCTAGTGGCATGATATGCCTTGGTAAAGTAGCTATCAGTTAATTTAGGAATGGAGTTCGCTTTAAAGTGTGTTTCCTGAAAGAAAACAAAGGCCGGCCTCTCCTTCCCAAGATGACGTAGTAATTGTGTGCGCTTTTGGGGGATATTTAGTCCTCTCACATTGTGAGATATTACTGTGGGGTTCTTGCCCAGTGAGGAATAAATCATGTTGGTTGAGGTTGTCGCTAGTGATGCTACGGTCCAAAACACAAAAAAGGAAGAGGGGGGGTGAGGAGAGGAAAAAGAAATAGAAGAAAAAGAAAAACAAGAAAGAAAAAAGTGGTCCCACTCTCTGACACTAAGGGAGTGGGGCCTGTATATTTAGTAATTTTCCTCTAAGCAGCAGCCCCTAGAGGAATCTGAAGACCTTGGGGCCTTAAGCATGCACACCTGCGAGAACCCTACAAAGGGGGGTGTCGCCTATGCGCCCGCCTCTCGGCACCCACTGTGGGGGAAGTGGGAGGCGCGAGCAGAGTTGTGTCTGCAATCGCTTCCTTGGTAAAGCTTAGAAGTCTGGGGTAATATGCCACTAATGATACAGAACTCCTTTCAACCCCCCGCTCCTGTAATAACACCGCTAAACGTATAACATTAATTATAAACGGCAACCGACACCCCAAAATGGGGTGTATAAAGTTAAAACCAGTTAGACTCAAACATGTAAACTTAATTTCTATTTTCCAATGAGTTACTCAATAAACACATTACGTAAGCAATCTTATAGACTCAGGGTATCCCAATTTTTGTACGATCAGACTTGGAAGGCAATTGCAGGTGGGAAGTTTATAGAGCACATGAGGTGCGTTGTCTGTCATGCGATACACCTTCCTTCCGTAGTATGAGATGACAGTGTGGGGACAGTTTCCATGCATTATAAGTGCGAATGTGGATCCACCCCGTGCGGATATACACAAGGCTAGGAACCACAGTCAGAAGTAGGAACATCAACAAACATGGAACTTTCTCGGTCAATGCTGAACAATCGTCATACCTCATGCCTGTAGGGTTCGTTGAAAGTCCCCTACATCAGGTTCTGATTATGGAAGCAACTAATCCCCCTTCTGCCAACCTGTGGAACAGCCTGAGTGGGGAACAATCGCTTCAGTTAAAAAAAGAAAGGAGAAAAAAACGCAAAATAATAAGCAATAAAACAGTATCCAGTAGAGCAGTAAAGTAATATCTCCTCTGGTGAATGAGTTATCATGCAAAGGAGCTTACATGAGTCCATGTAGCCTTATTCACACTGTAGTCTTGTTCCCATACTTTCTAGAAAGTTGTAGTACCATCAACCTCGCTTGTCCTCCTCCTCACTCTGAACCCGAGTCAGGTTGCAAAGCCCTGGCAGCATTAGGGCGCTTCGCCGTGGAACTAGGACCCGGAACATGTTGCTTCTGGTATTTCCCTCTCTTATGTGGGGGTTTAGTAGGGGTTTAATGGGGTGGAACCTGAGCATCAGGCACTGCCTGCGGGTTGCGGAATTCCCCATACCAATCCAGTAGCTCAATGAGTGTTATCTGCAATTCCTGGCAAAAGTCATGTAGATCGTTTGGCGTGCACAGAAATATTTGTTTGCCCTGGAAAGTCGCATTTAGAGCAAAGGGGAATTTCCATCTGTAAGGTATATTTTGTCTGCGCAGCGTCTCCAGCAGGGGGCGCAGTGCTCTCCTGTTGTTCAGGGTAATAGGAGAAAGGTCCTGATATATGAGTATCTCAGTGTCATTGAATGTAATGCGTTCATTACGCCGTGCTTTAGCCATAATATCCTCTTTTAGTTTAAAGGGCAAGCAGCAAATTATGTCCCGTGGGGGAGCTGTGTCAGCTGGCCTTGCTCTCAGAGCCCTGTGCGTCCTGTCAAATTCGATCGGTGTGTCTGTTAGGTGCCCTAGCAGCTCGTTAAACACGTACTGCAGGGCAGATGGTATATTGCCTGGTTCAACCGACTCCGGGACACCTCTCACCCTTATGTTGTGCCTTCTCCCCCTGTTGTCTAAATCCTCCAACTGGGGATTCATCTCAATGAGACGTGCAGAGTGAGAGTCAGTGATTTTATCTAGGGGTGCAATAGCTTTATCTCTCCTCAAGCCCGCTTTCTCTACCCCCTCAATTTTCTCTGATAGTGAAAGTACATCTGCCTTTAGTTCCGTATTGGCAGAAAAGAGGGTGCCCTTGATGTCAGCTGCTATTTTCATCATAGCAGTGAGAGTGAGTGGGAGCTCAGAAGCCGGGGTATCCCTTACCTCGTCCTCATCTGCATACTGTGAGTCTTCACTGAACTCATCGTCTCCACAATTTGGCCTTGAGGCTCCGGGGTTGAGTTTTAAAGATGTCAGGGATACTTCTCGAGCTGGATAAGGGTGCAGAGCGGCGAGGGTGGTTGCCGGAGTTGTGGCGTGTGAGTCTGCTCATCTTTGCTGTTTTTATCGGTGCCGTTTCTGCTGAAGGACCTGAGGGTTTAGCGGAGCTTGTCTGGTCTGCTGCCATCCTCTCCGCATGCCAAGCCACGTCCCAGGTATATTATTTTTCTACATATTTATTGTCCTAATATTAATGATGTTAACTAGATGTTATAATTGATAACAAACTAATGATTTTAAAAAAGTGATTTACATATCAATAAACAGTAGTGGCCAACAATGTTTGGGACAAGAATGAAAAATGCCGGGCTCAGAATGATAGTCTTTTCTATTTATTAACATTCAATTTGCAAGTCATGAGCTGAAAATTGTGTGTGATTGATGAACCAAAAACTAAAACGATGTCCCTTTTTTTATACACGGGATGAGCTCAGCCAGGAGGAGGGTCTGGAAAGTGTCAGCCAGGGAGTGGCCGTGCCCAGTGTCAGCCAGGAGGTGGCCATGCTCAGTGTCAGCCAGGAGGAGGCTGTGCCCAGTGTCAGCCAGGAGGAGGCTGTGCCCAGTGTCAGCCAGGAGGAGGCTGTGCCCAGTGTCAGCCAGGAGGAGGCTGTGCCCAGTGTCAGCCAGGAGGAGGCCGTGCCCAGTGTCAGCCAGGAGGTGGCCATGCCCAGTGTCAGCCAGTAGGTGAGTGGGCCCATTGTCAACCAGGAGGTGGGCAGGATCAGTGTCAGCCAGGAGGTGGCTGGACCCAGTAGGAGCCTCACCAAATCACAGGTGCCTCCCCTCTGCCTTACAACAAAAAGCCCCAGGAAGGGAACGATCACGGAGGAGGAAGCACTGGGCCTCATTAGTGAAGCAAGTGATGTCCTCACAAGCCCCCCCCCCCCGACACTGAAGAGGCCTATGGCTGCTATCTAGCCACTAGATTGCAGAAATTGGAGGAGGGCCAATGCTTCCTCTGTGAGGGAATTTTTGGTGAGGCCCTTCAGAAGGGGTTGAGGGGCCAGCTGACTGAGAACAGCCACGTATATGAGCTCGACCATCCTCCTTCTCTTCCTCTTCCTCCTCCTCCTGCCACAAGTGCACCACCAGAGCCACAGCCTCCAAGGAAGGCTGCAGGGAAGGCTGCAGGGAAGGCTGCAGGTAAAGGGTGCAGGGAAGCGTGGAGGGAAGGCTGCAGCGAAGAGAAGAAAGTGATGGCCTGGGTTCAGTCTGGTCTGGGAGAAGATGCAGGCTGGTGTAGTACCACAGCCTGGGGACATAGATATCATCTGCTGCTGGTCCTGATCTCCGGGAGTCCTGGACCAGATTGGGCTCCAAATTATATGGACTTCTCAAGCTAACAATTTTATTTTCCACAGACTTGATGTCTGCCCTCGGAGCCAAAAGGCTTTGCAAATTCCAAAAGTTTCTCCAGCGTTGCCTTCCTCTTTATTTTGTTACCCAGAATAAATGGATATTTTATTTTCTGAAAATACGTGCCTATGTGTTTTTCTTCAAATAGGACAGTTTGTTTGTGAGTAGGCAGGTACATTTCAAAAATACAACGTCAAATTAACATAAGACACCAACCAGCCTCCTTGAGGTTAAAAAATACAAGATAATAATGGTGTTGTGGTAACTTGACACACAAAAAAATTTATGGAGATCACTAAAAAATAATTTTTTCAATAATCCAATAAAAGGAAATCTTAATGAATTTAAAAGTAATAAAAAAAGACTATAAAAAATAATTCTAAACATTATTCTGGAGATATGGCTTTAAAAAAATAAAAGAATATTCAAGAGAGTCACGGAGCCAGAGGGGGACCCTAAGCGCAGGGACGGCATGACAGTGCTGGACTGCACATCTGCCTGTCTCTGAAGGGTACAGTTCTCCTTTTAGAGAAGGGGAGGGGCTGTAGGAGGAAAGTGTAGGAGATGCAGGAAGGGGAAGTGACATCAGCCGCTCTTCATCTTCCCCTTCTAACACAGCATGGCGGCGATAGAGGGCTTCCTAGATCAGCTCAGAGCGGCGGTTGCCGCTAACGGCGCAGACTGGCTCCAGCAGCAGCTGCGGGCGGTCGCGGACGGCGGGGCGACGGTGAGCGGGGGGGGCCACCAACTCCTAGGGCGCGGCGGTCACGGCCGCCGGAGAGATACAGCCCTGAGGCTGGCCTGGGCTCATCCAGAGCAGTGCAGAGTGGAAGAGCAGCGGGAGAGGCCCAGACACCCACCATGCAGGTCAGGCAGAGGGATGGACGAGGAGAGGCCCGGGGGAATCGGAGGAAGGTTGGAGTGACTGGGGGAAGGGTGCCCAGCAATGCACGCGGCTCTTCCCCCCCAGCAAGGTGCAGATGCTTACAACCCCCTGAGAGGTCAGCAGGAGAGGGACGGAGGGCTCGGGACACACGAGAACGCACCGCGGCAAGTGGAGGAGGGGCACGGGCGACAGAGATGGCCAGTAGTCCGCCGCAGGGCGACAGCGGGTCAGAGAGAGACGCCAGGGCCAGCGTGAGGGGAGGTAATGGACAGTCAGCACGCACCCCGCGCAACAGTAGACGTAGGAGTCCGTCACCAGGGGCATCCAGCGGGCCTAGCGGTATTCAAGGGAGGAGTGGCCTAGCTCAGCACCGCAGGCCCTCGGCAACCACTGTGACCACAGGTGGGGTGCAACAAGAAGTTGGCAGGATGGACGAGCGCGACTATCGGTCGGAAGGAGAGCTGTCCGGGTCTGACGGAGGCGACGATCAGGGACAATAAGCATCGCTGGTTCCAGGAGTGGCGGCTGTTGGGCCCAGTCCAGGGCAGCCCAGTGAGTGCGATTCTTCTAACCCTGTTACTATTCTTTTACATAATCTATCGGGGCAAAATGTGCAGGGGGGAGGTTCACGGTCGGGGGGTATAGTCAGGCCACGGGGGGCGGAGATTTTATCGGCTCCACCGTCAGTATCAGCGCCCCAAACAGGGAATGAGGGTTTGCGGGAGTTGCTAACTGGCCTAAAAGAGCTAGTAGCACGCGTGGAATCAGGGTCAGGAGGTGGTCCGGCGATTGCGTGGACGACAGAGAGGAATACCCCGCAGACGGGGACCACCCCACCTCTTACGGGAGACGTCCCGGTTTTGCCGGTGGCGGCTGTTTCAGCGGTTGGGGTGCCCCCCTCTACAGCAGCAGTGGCTACGACTTCGGGGGAACAGGTGAAGACAACTGAGAAAAAAGCTGATTCAGTTAGATTAGCAGATGCGGCAAGGAGCGAGGTATATGTCTGCTTTGAGGGCCCGTTGGGGGCTCATTTAAAAGCAGAGATAAAGGAAAAAATATGGAAGGGCGAATACGTGGAAATTTTCACGTTACTGCCGTTAGAGAAATTTAATCTGGATAGGTTAAAACCGGTGGAGGGAAAAAAGGAGGATGAGGAGAAGCGTAGGTATCGCTTGATCCCGCGAACGTTCTCCAATTGGCTACAAGCGTTCGCCATTTTGGCGTGTGTGGTAGGCGAGAAAGCGCCAGAACATTGTTCAGCACTTTTCGTGTACCTAGAGGCCATTAGTGAGGCCAGGGCCAGATTAAAAGCATCATAGGCCTGGTGCTGAGAATTTCGGTGGGCCTTTTTATGGAAACAAAATGAAAATGCAAACAATTTTTCGCTAAAACGAATTAAATATACTCTCACCAGTAATACCAGCCTTGCAGCCTCTGAGCAGCAGCAACACCACCAATTCCACCTGCTATGCGGTCTCTCACCAGCAGCAACATAGGGAGACCACATTTCCAAACTGTCATTTAGGGACATCCCCCTTTTCCCAAAAAAAAGATGAGGGTGGAGGATGTAGTCTCGGGGTTGGCAGGGAAATCGGCAGTGGAGGTGATTTGTCAGGCAAATGGCTGGTGTTAGTACTTAAAATCAATCATCCTGACACCATGCTTGATATGGTGTCAGGATGATCAAATTCCATTATTTCAGTTACTACATTGTAATATATAGTGAAATAGTTCAACCATCGTGCAGAATTAGTGGGACCTGAGCTTGTCACTTGCCACCAGATGCAGCTTGTCACTTGCCACCCATAGCCTGCCACCAGATGTAGCGTATCACTTTCCACAGTTGCCTGCCGCTAGATGCAGCATGTCACTTGCCACCAGCAGCCTGCCACCAGATACAGTGTGCCACTTGCCACCAGATACAGTGTGCCACTTGCAACCAGATACAGTGTGCCACTTGCTACCCACAGCCTGCCACCAGATACAATGTGCCAATTGCCACCAGCAGCCTGCCACCAGATACAGTGTGCCACTTGCCACTAGCAGCCAGCCACCAGATACAGTGTGCCACTTGCCAACAGCAGCCTTTCACCAGATACAGTGCGCCACTTGCCAACCACAGCCTGTCACCAGATACAGTGTACCACTTGCTACCGACAGCCTGTCACCAGATACAGTGTGCCACTTGCCACCAGCAGCCTGCCACTAGATACAGTGTGCCACTTGCCACCAGATACATTGTGCCACTTGCCACCAGATACAGTGTGCCACTTGCCACCAGCAGCCTGCCACCAGATACAGTGTGTCACTTGCCACCAGCAGCCTGCCACCAGATACATTGTGCCAATTGCCACCAGATACATTGTGCCAATTGCCACCAGATACAGTGTGCCACTTGCCACCAGCAGCCTGCCACCAGATACAGTGTGTCACTTGCCACCAGCAGCCTGTCACCAGATACATTGTGCCACTTGCCACCAGATACAGTGTACCACTTGCCACCAGCAGCCTGCCACCAGATACATTGTGCCACTTGCCACCAGCAGCCTACCACCAGATACATTGTGCCACTTGCCAGCCACAGCCTACCACCAGATACAGTGTGCCACTTGCCACCGGCAGCCTGCCACCAGATACAGTGTGCCACTTGCCACCAGCAGCCTGCCACCAGATACAGTGTGCCACTTGCCAACCACAGCCTACCACCAGATACAGTGTGTCACTTACCACCAGCAGCCTTCCACCAGATAGTGTGCCACTTGCCACCAGCAGCTTGCCACCAGATACAGTGTGCCACTTGCCATCAGCAGCCTGCCACCAGATACAGTGTGCCACTTGCCACCAGATACAGTGTGCTACTTGCCACCAGCAGCCTGCCACCAGATAGTGTGCCACTTGCCAACCACAGCCTACCACCAGATACAGTGTGCCACCAGCAGCCTGCCACCAGATACAATGTGCCACTTGCCACCAGCAGCCTGCCACCAGATACAGTGTGCCACTTGCCACTAGAAGCCTGCCACCAGATACAGTGTGCCACTTGCCACCAGCAGCCTGCCACCAGATACAGTGTGCCACTTGCCAACCACAGCCTACCACCAGATACAGTGTGCCACTTGCCACCAGCAGCCTGCCACCAGATACAGTGTGCCACTTGCCACCAGCAGCCTGCCACCAGATACAGTGTGCCACTTGCCAACCACAGCCTACCACCAGATACAGTGTGTCACTTACCACCAGCAGCCTTCCACCAGATAGTGTGCCACTTGCCACCAGCAGCTTGCCACCAGATACAGTGTGCCACTTGCCACCAGCAGCCTGCCACCAGATACAGTGTGCCACTTGCCACCAGATACAGTGTGCTACTTGCCACCAGCAGCCTGCCACCAGATAGTGTGCCACTTGCCAACCACAGCCTACCACCAGATACAGTGTGTCACTTACCACCAGCAGCCTTCCACCAGATAGTGTGCCACTTGCCACCAGCAGCTTGCCACCAGATACAGTGTGCCACTTGCCACCAGCAGCCTGCCACCAGATACAGTGTGCCACTTGCCACCAGATACAGTGTGCTACTTGCCACCAGCAGCCTGCCACCAGATAGTGTGCCACTTGCCAACCACAGCCTACCACCAGATACAGTGTGCCACCAGCAGCCTGCCACCAGATACAGTGTGCCACTTGCCACCAGCAGCCTGCCACCAGATACAGTGTGCCACTTGCCACCAGCAGCCTTTCACCAGATACAGTGTGCCACTTGCCACCAGCAGCCTGCCACTTCCTCCAGGACTCTTCCAGGATGGGTAGAAGGGACAGGGCCTGCATAGTCAAACAAATCCCTGGAGCCCCCACCCCTCCTGATCTGGGATGGTATGGTTGTGTGTAAAATGAATGCCAGGAGTATTGATCAGACCAAGTTCTATAGAGGGTTGTGTGTACAGCCTTTGGGCTCACACTGGTTTGCTGCAGTTTGGGCGCACTGCTTGTGTATCTGCAGTTTTAGCTTGCAGTCCTATTGATTTTGGTGCGCTTTCAGAAAAAACATGCAACCTAATAGAAATCAATAGGACTGTGGGTAAAACACAGGAAAACTGCGGATACACCAGCAATGGGCCAAAACACAGCAAAGCAGTGTGAACCCACCTAAAAGCACAAGGAGCCAAGTCTACATATTGACTGCAGTTATAAGAGCCATTGCTGAAGATAAAGGTAAAAGAGGGGGAGAGAAGGGAGATAAGAGTCCAGTCACTGAGCTCACACTTGGATGGGAAGCTCATCACTCACATATCTGTTCACCTTCTATCTGCCGGCTGCTCTGTTCATAATTTCCCAGCCCACACGGCTCCTTCACTGCACACAGAGAGAGAAGAGAGAGGGGAGGCGGAAGGCAGAGCCATTCGTGTAGGGGGGAACTGCACTGTGACACTGTAATAAACACAGTGAGCCAACACAGATGCAGCCAGACACCCCTCCATTTACACACAGCTTCTCCTGTCCCATAGAAGTTTATGGACAGGAGAAACCAGGCTTATACTGCTGACTGGGAGGGCCGATTTTAAGGCAGGGGCCTGGAGCTGCAGCTCCATCAGCCCCTATGTTAATCCGGCCCTGAGTGAGGCCCATAGAACATACGAGGGCATGGCGTGGCTGCGCTATGATGAGCAATTTCGTCAGAGGATGGCTGTGTGACTGAATCTACGCTGGGATCACAAGGACATCAGCTTGTGGATGAGGTTGATGACGGCAGCGAGGGCCCCTAGTCAGTTTTTTCAGGCAGAGGTCGGAGGTTCAGCAGCCCCAGGACAACCGGCCGAGAAAAAATGGGGATATTGCTGGCAATTTAATGAAGGAACCTGCAGATTTGGAGCCAACTGTCGTTTCAAGCATTTGTGTTCCGGCTGCGCGGGATCCCATGCATTGGCAAAATGTTTCAAAAAAGGAAAAGGACGCGCCGGAGATACCTCAGGTAAGAGGGAGGACCCCGGTACAGGTGGAAAGGATGCGGCCTTTCCTCAATAGGTACCCGGACCGGGCAGCGGCCGCCACGCTGGAGGCAGGTTTTAGGGAGGGTGTTCACATTCCTTGCGCCTTGGCGGAGGTGCCGCCTGAGGCCAAGAATTTGCGGTCGGCCTTGCTGCATGCAGCAGTGGTCTCTGAAAAATTGGAAAAAGAGGTTTCGTTGGGACGCATGGCGGGTCCTTTTTGGGGAAAGACCACTACAAGGGTTAGTGGTCTCCCCTTTGGGCGTGGTACCAAAAAGAGAGCCAACAAGTTTAGACTCATACACCACCTCTCTTTCCTGAAGGGAGGGTCGGTGAATGATGCTATAGCCCCAGAAGTGTGTGCGGTTACGTACACATCTTTTGACGCAGCGGTCGCATGGGTTAGGAGATATGGGCAGGGGTCTTTAATGGCCAAGTCCGATATCGAATCGGCTTTTCAGCTTTTGCCAGTTCATCCCAACAGTTTCAGGTGGCTAGGCTGTAAATGGGAATGGGCCTACTATGTAGATCGATGTCTTCCAATGGGATGCTCTATATCCTGTGCTCTTTTCGAAACGTTCAGTTCGTTCTTGGAGTGGGCAGTTCGGGATGTGGCAGGTATCAATTCAGTCATCCATTATTTGGACGACTTCTTATGTGTGGGTCCAGCGGGTTCCAACATATGTGCAGTGCTTTTGGGGACTTTGCAATATTTAGCGGAAAGATTTGGGGTGCCGGTAGCCCCGGAAAAAAACGGAGGGTCCAACGGCGACTATCACATTTCTCGGAATAGAGATAGATTCAAGGAGGATGGAATGCAGGATTCCGCAGGACAAACTGTTGAAGTTGAAAGAGGAGGTTCGCGAGACTATTGGAGTTAGGAAACTGCAGCTTCGCCAACTCCAATCTCTGCTAGGTAAGCTAAACTTCGCTTGCCGTATCATCCCTATGGGCCGAATTTTCTGCAGGCGGCTGTCAGCCGCCACTGCAGGGATGCGGGCACCGACACATTTCGTGAGTCTGAATAAGGACCACAGGGAGGACTTACGGGTGTGGCAGGTATTCTTGGAGTCTTTCAATAGACGGGCTCTATGGATGTCTGGGCCGATCAGCAACTGTGATCTAGAGTTATTTACTGATGCAGCCGGGTCAACTGGGTTTGGTGCTTTCTGTAAGGGCCACTGGTGTGCTGCCAAGTGGCCAGTGGCTTGGCGGGAGGCTGGGTTCTTAAAGAACTTGGTTCTCTTGGAGTTGTTCCCCATTGTGGTGGCCATGGAGCTGTGGGGCGAGTCCTTTCGAAACCTTAAGGTCCGCTTCAATTGCGACAATCTGGGGGTGGTGCAAGTGGTTATTCGGGTGACCGCGGCATCAGTGCCGGTGGTCAGGCTTTTGCGCCATCTAGTACTTTGTTGTTTACAATTGAATGCGTTCATTTATGCTGTGCATCTACCAGGGACCGAGAACACCTTGGCTGACGCTTTGTCTCGTTTTCAGTGGGACAGGTTCCGGAGGTTGGCACCAGAGGCAGATCATCAGGGGGTTGCCTGTCCCAGCTGGATATGGAACATTGCCTTGGAACAGCAGCAAAATGGATTCAGCGCTCCGTGAGTATGGCTACATGGAATGCCTACTCTAAGGTATGGAAGGAGTGGTTCGCCTTTCTGAATGACTTGGGCATGGGATCTGATGATCCGGACGTGGACAAGGCAGTGCTGTATTTTATCATTAGGGACTTTGAAAACGGTATCTCGGCAGCTGCCATCAATCGTGAATTGGCAGGTTTGGCCTTCCTTTTTAAATGGCAGGGGAGTCGGGACCATACTAAGGAATTTTGGTTACGACAAGCAGTCAAGGGATATAGAAAAGCTTTCAAACAGAGGGACAGGAGGCGCCCCGTCTCATTTGAAATGCTTAAGCAATTGATGCTTAGTCTGGAAAGGGTCAGCAGATCCGAGTACGAATGTGCACTATTCAAAGCAGCGTTCACGCTGGCATTTTTTGGGGCGCTGAGGATAAGTGAGCTGGTGAGCCCTTCAAAGACGGCTCCGGACGGGCTTTTCAACGGGGAGGTTGAAGTATGGGTGGATAGAGTCCGCATATGGATTCATAGGTCAAAACCGGATCAAGCGGGGAGAGGCAAATATCTGGAGTTTGGGAAGATTGCGGAGCTTAGCATATGCCCGGTTCGGATTGTGGGAGCTTTCATGGAGGTCAGGCCTGCCCCTTCTTGATACATGATACATGTGTCTTTCAAAATACCAGTTTGTAACGTTTTTTAAGAAATGCGTGGTCAGGGTGGGATGTGACCCTTTACAATTTTCCTCGCATTCTTTCAGAATTGGGGCGGCCACAGAGGCTGCTAGGGCGGGTTTGAGTCAGGAGGTAATTAGACGTATTGGAAGATGGGATTCGGATAGATTCAAACTGTATGTCCGCCCCCACAGGGTTCAAATGTAATTTTAGCCTGGTGTTGTTTATGAGTGGGAGTTGGGTATTAAGGTTCATGAGGTTGTATTATTTATTTTGTTAACAGGTCAAGATGTATGTCTGGTTTGGATACTCGGTCACTCCTACGTGTTTTGGGGGGCCAAAAGAGCGGACGTTCGGCCGAATGGCAGACAGCTTCGTATTCCCAGACAAGAGGCCCTCATAAGGTGGATTGGGGTCCCGGGCATGCAGTGGAATAGGGTGCTTGGGGAGGTGCATAGATTCTCCCGCCTGGATAGGGCCCCTGATGTATTGTTAATGCATGTGGGTGGAAATGACATGGGAGCTAGATCCATGAGGGACCTTATCAGGGACATCAAGTGCGATTTTTTGCGTTTAAAAGCTGCTTATCCCAAGATGGTCTTAGTGTGGTCTGACATGGTAGGGAGGTTATCTTGGCGCTGGGCTTTGTCGGATAAAAAAGTGGACAGGGCTAGCATAAAAGTAAATAAAGAAGTGAGCCGGTTTTTTATAAGGAATGGAGGATTAGCATTCGCCATAGGGAGTTGGAGGTGGACACATGGCGTTATTTGCACAGCGATGGTGTACATCTTAATGATGTGGGCATGGACCTATGGTCATTAGGCTTACAGGAAGGCATACATAGAGGGCTTAGTGTGTGGAGGTGCTCGCAAGGATAAGGAGTTACCCCTTTCATGCTGTGGCAGTGGTTGTTTTCCTTGAATAGGATAAGTTCTGTTACAAGTTGTAACACGTGTACCCATCCAAGGATGGGGGGTTGTTTGATGGTACCCATCCAGATGATGGGAGGTTTTGCTGGTACCCATACATGGAAGGATGGGGATTGAAGTTGGTACCTTCAGGCCTTAAGGGTTAACCTACAGCAGTTAAAAAATGCTAGGTCACTGGGGTATGTTGTTATAATGCCGTGTCAGGGGTCTCCGACTGGCAGGTTTTAAATTAAGGAGGTTGTACAAGTGACCAGGGTCATAGTCATTGTTATTACTGAGAAAGTCACCTTAACCACTTCCCACCCGGCCACTGCACATAGACGGCCGGGTGGGCTATCTCTCCTTCTGAGTGGACGTTCAAGAACGTCCCTCAGAAGAAGCGGGATCGCGCGCGCGCGTGCCCGCGCAGCGGCGTGATCCCGATGCGCTCGTGTCACCCGGACACGGCGCATCTCCGATCGGTAGGAGGGCTCTGTGATTGGCCCTCCTGATCACATGACGGCCGTGTCGAATCACAGCCGTCATGTGATGTAAACACAGAGCCGGTTGCTAGGCAATCTGCTCTCCTCTCCTCACACGGAAGTTGTCAGTGAGGAGAGGAGAGCGGATCGCTGCAGCCGGCTGGTGATCAGTGAGTATGAGCTGTTTTTTACAGCTTTTTACTCACTGATCACCAGTCTAGTGTCAACACACATGTAAAAAACACAAAGTAAACACACAATGTCCCCAACACACGTCCCCAAAACACATGTCCCCAAAATACATGTCCCCAAAATACATGTCCCCAAAACACATGTCCCCACATAGTAAAAACACCTGTCCCCCACATATGTCCCAGTAAAATCACATGTCCCAATGATTATCTGCACACATATGTCCGTGATCACCTGTGCACATCTGTACATTATCATTTGCGCACATGTGTCCGTGATCACATGAACCAATTATTATACACTTAACAGGATTTTTTTTAACAAAAACATGTAGCAGAATACATTTTGGCTTAAATTTATGACAAAATTCGATTTTATTGGATTTTTATTAAAATAGAAAGAAGAAAATATTGTTTTTTTTCCAAATTTCCGCTCTTTTTTTCGCTTATATCGCAAAAAATAAAAAACAGAGTAATGAATAAATACCACCAAAAGAAAGCTCTATTTGTGTGAACAAAATGATAAAAATTTCATTTGGGTACAACATTGTATGACCGCGCAATTGTCATTGAAATTGTGAGAGCGCTGAAAGCTGAAAATTGGTCTGGGAAGGAGGGGGGCGAAAGTGCCCAGTATTGAAGTGGTTAACAAGTATTTAAGAAAGTACAGTTATTTATAATATTTATGTTAATTCATACGTTTGAATAAAAGGCCGCAAGGCCATTTTACTCCAAAAAACTAGTCCGAGTCATCCATGATGTTTTTGGAGGGAGGGTATGTACGGGTAGGATGGTATTAGGTATATGGGCTTAAGTCCTACAGTGTCATGAGAGAAATAATAAAGAAATATGTTTGTGAGAACTCTGTGTGAATATCAGCAGCAAAACAACTTCATTCAACAAAAGCATGCGCTGCATTAAAAGATCACAGAATTTGCAGCGTGAGGAAAGTGCTATCTCCATTAGGAACGCTAGTTTTACCAGACCGAGTGCTTCCGTCTCGTACTTTCTTCAGAGCATGCGTCGTTTTTGGTACGTCGAAACAGCATACAGACGAGAGGTTACTCCGATAGTAATTGGTTCCATCGGAAAAATTTAGAACATGTTCTATGTCTAAGTTCGTCTGAATTTTTGATGGAAAAAGTCCGATGGGGCATACACACGATCGGAATATACGATGAAAAGCTCCTATCAGACTCTTTCTGTCAGAAATTCCACTCGTGTGTACGTGGCATAAGCCATGGAGAGCAGAAAAGAACAGTCAAAAGACCTGTGTAACAATGTAGTGAAACTTTACAAAGATGGAAAAGGATATAAAAAGATATTCAAAGCCTTGAATATACCAGTCAGTACTGTTCAATCACTTAATAAGAAGTGGAACATTTGGGAATCTCTTGATACCAAGCCAAGGTCAGGTAGATTAAGAATCAAGAAAGATTTCAGCCACAACTGCCACAGGAACTGTTCGGATACAAAGAAAAAATCCACAGGTAACCTCAGGAGAAATACAGGCTGACCCTCTACATATCCCCCTCCTGTTCCAGGCCAGGGGTCTGGACACCACAAATCAAGTGGCAATAGACCCGCATTCTGAAGTACCTTTCCTGGTCTATGTGCCACTACAAACTTGAAGTCCTGTAGAGCAAGGAACCACCGGGTGATTCTGGAGTTTTTGTCTTTATTTTGGGCCATCCACGTAAGGGGTGCATGATCTGAAACTAACTTGAAGGGTCGGCCCAACAAGTAGTAGCAGAGTGTATCCAAAGCCCAATTTATTGCGAGACCAGTGGCGTACTAAGTGGGAGGCGGGGGTGGCGGGCCACCCTGGGTGCCACACACTGGGGGGGTGTCTTGTCGGTGCCCCCTCCCTCCTCCGCGACTGAAGCAGAGACAGAGGGCAGATTTAAGCAGCGCAGCACTGCATGGTGACAGGCAGCGGCAGGTAAGAACACAGTACACACATGGAGAGCCTGTACTGGCTTTGCAAATGCGGGAGTGTTTGCGCACCCAAGTGACACCCGTCGGCGCACCCAGGACCCGCAACGATCCCCTTCTCTCGTGGCCATATCGTGGCTCTGATCTGTCTCAGCTGTCTCACACAGCCGAGCAGAGTGAAGCTGCCGGTGCCGCCTCCCCCTCCTCCATGTAGTCTACACGTACTGTGCATCATGTCCCGCTCTGATCATCTGAGCCGAGGCCTGAGGTACATTATGGGTCTGAAGGGGGTCTGTATTGTAGGGGGGTCTGCACTGTAGGGGGGTCTGTATTGTAGGGGGGGTCTGCACTGTAGGGGGGTCTGTATTGTAGGGGGGTCTGCACTGTAGGTGGGTCTGCACTAAAGGGGGGTCTGCACTGTAGGGGGGTCTGCACTGTAGGGGGGTCTGTATTGTAGGGGGGTCTGCATTGTAGGGGGTCTGTATTGTAGGGGGGTCTGTATTGTAGGGGAGGTTCTGTACTGTAGGGGGGCCTATACTGTATGGGGGTCTGTACTGTAGGGGGGTCTGTAAGGGGGGTCTGTACTGTAGGGGGGTCTGCACTGTAGGGGTGGTCTGCACTGTAGGGGGGTCTGTGTAACATACAGGGGGTCCAGAACTGTTGGGGGGTGTCTTTGTAACATACAGGCGTCCAGAGATGTAGGGGGCTGTGTAATCTAAAGGGGTCCAGAGGTGCAGGGTGCTGTATAATGTAAAGGGGTCAAGAGGTGCAGGGTGCTGTGTAATGTAAAGGGGTCAAGAGGTGCAGAGTGCTGTGTAATGTAAAGGGGTCCAGAGGGGCAGGGTGCTGTGTAATGTAAAGGGGTCAAGAGGTGCAGGGTGCTGTGTAATGTAAAGGGGTCCAGAGGTGCAGGGTGCTGTGTAATGTAAAGGGGTCCAGAGGTGCAGGGTGCTGTGTAATGCAAAGGGGTCTAGACGTACAAGGGCTGTGCAATGTAAAGAGGTCCTTAGGTGCAAGGTGCTTTGTAATGTAAAGGGGTGCTGTGTAATGTACACAATAGTGACAAAGAGATATTTAAGGATGCTGAGGTATGCAGGGGGCACAGTGGGGTGTTTTTACATTTTAAGATGGGGGGTGCCAGATATAGGATCTGCGCCGGGTGCCAAATGCACAAGATACTACCCTGTGCGAGACACTCCCTTTCCACAATGGAATAATTCCTCTCAGCTGGCATGAGCTTCCGGCTCAAGTACACAATGGGGTGATCATCCCCCCAACCATCTGGAACAGTACTGCACCCAGACCCAACTTTGAGGCATCTGTTTGTACCAGGAACTCTTTTTGGAAGTCGGAAGCTACCAATACTGGTTCCTGGCACAAGGCTTGCTTCAACCGACAGAACTCTGCTTCTGCTTCTACACTCCACTGAACAACAGTTGCGTTCTTTCCCTTGGTGAGATCAGTCAGAGGTGCTGCTAGACTGGCAAAGTTGGGGACAAACCTCCTATAATAGCTGACAATGCCAAGGAAAGAACGCACCTGTTTCTTTGTGAGTGGACGGGGCTCATTTCTGGATAGCCTCCACCTTGTTTAGTTGGGGTTCAATCACACCCCTGCCTACAACATACCCCAGGTAGCGGGCCTCCTCCAACCCAACCTTGCTCTTTTCCGGGTTCACTGTGAACCCCACCCTTCGGAGCGCATCCAAGACCAACTGGACCTTCGGTAAGTGACTCTCCCAGTCCTGACTAAAGATGACAATGTCATCAAGGTAGGCTTCTGAGTATTCCTTATGGGGTCTCAGGACAAAATCCATGGACCTCTGGAAAGTGGCTGGGGCCCCAGGTAACCCAAACGGCATTCGGGCATATTGCCATAACCCCTCCGGTGTGGCAAATGCAGTTTTTTTCTTTAGCCTCTGGGGAAAGCGGGATCTGCCAGTATCCCTTGGTCAAGTCAAGAGTGGTGATGTACTGGGCCTGTCCTAATCTCTCAATTAACTCATCCACCCAGGGCATGGGATACGCGCCTGGCTTGGAGACTTCATTTAACTTGTGAAAGTCATTGCAGAACTGCCAGGCTCCATTCGGCTTGGGTATAAGGACTATAGGGCTGGTGGGTGTCACCCGGGTGCGGCCTGCACCCCCTAGGGACACCACTGGGTGTCATGTTGGTGAGGTGCTATCATCATCTGTGCTGCTGCACACTGCTGTCAGTGTCATTTTGGGAGTCAATTTCATGGGTGTGTGCCGCCCATTCTAATTTCTTGCCCTCTCAATTCCTGTCCCTGAGCTACTTACTATATCGAAAACAAAACAAGAAATATGTTTTTGCCTTAATATCTACCTTAAATGGAGCCAATCACCCATCCCTCAGATGATAGAGAGTTTTGAGGGGTCAAGAGGATTAATAGCTGAACTCTACCAACATATCTTCAGAAATAGCAGGGAAGGACCAAATAAACTTAGGTGTAGGGGGAAGTGGGAAAGAGACCTGGGGGTAATATCGGATGCCCAGTGGAGGGAGGTGCTGAAGGGAGGCCACCAGGTCTCAGTCTCGCCAGCTCAGAAATTATCGCACCTAATGCTACTGCATAGGGCATACTATACCCCCCAAAAACTGTTTAAATGGGGGAGAAGAGTAGATCCCAAGTGTCCTAGATGCCAAATGAATGGAGATTTGTTACATATGGTATGGAAATGCCCTAAACTATCCCACTATTGGTTAGAAGTGATTGAGGATATAAACAGGTTTTTTAAGGTGAGTCTTAAATTAGATCCAAAGCTATGTATTCTGGGGGTGGGTGGGAACTTGGGTAATGGGAGAGACAAAATAAAAGCAGTGCGGAGATGCCTATATCAGGCAAGAAAGGGAATAACCAAAAGATGGCAAGCTGAGAAACCCCCTTCGGTTGCTGACTGGCGTAGAGAAGTGTCGGAAACAATAGGAAAAGAAAGGACAGTGTTTGTAAGGGCAGGAAACCTAAAAGAATTTAAAAAAATCTGGAATCCCTGGCTGATGAGTGTAGCCCACCCTACGGAGTAAACAGAGTAAGAATAAGATAGGGAGGATGTTGTTCTTAAGATAGGAGTAGTAGTAATATGTCTGGTATTATATATAAGGAAAATAATCTGGTACAAGGTATATATAATGATGCAAGGGGGGGGGGGGGTGAAAAGCAAAATTGTACCTTTTATAGTGTGAACCTATGCACCACATTGGGTATTAGAAGGTTTTATTACTGTTTGGTAACCTGTATATTGAGTAATGTGATGTACTGAATTTAACTATGAATAAAAATGATCAAATTAAAAAAAAAAAAAATATCTACCTTAAATCACTTTGCTAATTGCATATTGTACTTGATTGTGGCCTGAATCTTGAAATTTGCACTTAAAACTGTCATTTTGTAACTTTTGGATATGCCAGTAAAATCTTGACTGTGCCAGTAAATTGTGGGTGTTGTGTCATTTCAATCTGGTAGGTTGGCAACACTGCTGAACACCAAGGAAATTCAGTCCCCACAATGAAAGGCTAAACACAAGTATAAATTCCAAAGAGTACTTACTAGTGTAGAGGGAGGTCCCAAAAAGAATGGCTGAAGGAGGAAGAAGGGAGGGAGACAGTGAAGCAGTCTCTCTCTCTCTCCTCTCTCTCTCTCTCTCTCTCTCTCTCTCTCTCTCTCTCTCTCTCTCTCTCTCTATCTCTCTCTCTCTCTCATGTAATGTTTCCCTATCAGAGTAAGGTGTACGAATGACAACATTTATGCCTCTCTCCATCCCGCCGCCTTCTCCCTCCTTCAGCCATTCTTTTTGGGACCTCCTCTACACTAGTACTCTTATGCCGAGTACACACGAGCGGACTTTCCGGCAGACTTGGTCCGACGTTCTTCCCGCCGAACTTTCCGGCGGACTACCGCCGGACTTTCTAAACGGATGGACTTGCCTACACACGACCGGACTTTCCGGCAGGCTAGGTCTGCCCGTCTTTCCGATGGACTTTCGCCGGAGATACGGCGGACTTTCAGAATGAACGGACTTGCGCACACACGTTCATTTTGAACGTGACTCGGGTACGACAGGACTAAAAAAGGAAGTGAATCTCGCCGCTTTTATCGGCGAGATTGACACCTTGCGAGCCCCGTGGCGGGGCATACAAGGCCCTTAGGTCTGGTATGGATTTTAAGGGGAACCCCCTACGCTGAAAAGACAGTGTGGGGTCCCCCCTAAAATCCATACCAGACCCCGATCCGAGCACACCCGGCCCGTCAGGAAAGGGGGTGGGGACGAGTGAGCGCCCCCCTCCTGAACTGTACCAGACCGCATGCCCTCAACATGGGGGGGTGGGTGCTTTGGGGGAGGGGGGTGGGGGGGCCCCCCCACCACAAAGCACGTTGTCCCCATGTTGATGAGGACAAGGACCTTTTCCCAACAACCCTCGCCGTTGGTTGTTGGGGTCTGTGGGCGGGGGGGCTTATCGGAATCCAGGAGCTACCTATAATAAGAGGGCCCCCAGATCCCGGCCCCCCACCCTATGTGAATGAGTATGGGGTACATGTTACCCCTACCCAATTACCTAGGGAAAAAGTATCAATAATAAAACACACTACACAGGTTTTTAAAGTAATTTATTAGACAGCTCCGGGGGGTCTTCTTCTGGCGGTCTCTCCAGCTGGAATGCTCTCTGAACACTCCGATGTGACTTATATAGGCAGAGACCCCGCCCCCTTATGCCATCACAGTCCCTGGGCATGCTGGGACTGTGACGTTTTAGGGGGGCATGGTCACTGGGCGATCTTGACCATGCCCCCTAAAACGTCACAGTCCCAGCATGCCCAGGGACTGTGACGGCATAAGGGGGCAGGGTCTCCGCCTATATAAGTCACATCGGAGTGCTCAGAGAGCATTCCAGCCAGAGAGACCATTGTGTGAACATCGGAAGAAGCCAAGAAGCCCAGAACCAGAAGTCTGGGCCCCCGCTAACAAAAGAGCGGCACGAAGATAGCGGAGGAGCCGGCAGAAGAACTGGAACACCGGGAGAAGAGGCCAGAGAGAGCGGAGAAGAACCAACCGGACGCTGGGAGAAGAGGAACCGGAGGGACCCCCAAAGTTGGAAGAAGACCCCCCAGAGCTGTCTAATAAATTACTTTAAAAACCTGTAGTGTGTTTTATTATTGACACTTTTTCCCTAGGTAAATGGGTAGGGGTAAGCCCCCCGCCTGCAGACCCCGACAACCAACGGCGAGGGTTGTCGGGAATAGGCCCTTGTCCTCATCAACATGGGGACAAGGTGCTTTGTGGTGGGGGGGCCCGCAGGGCGCCCCTTCCCCCAAAGCACCCACCCCCCCATGTTGAGGGCATGCGGCCTGGTACGGTTCAGGAGGAGGGCCGCTCGCTCATCCCCACCCCCTTTCCTGACTGGCCGGGCTGCGCGCTCGGATCGGGGTCTGGTATGGATTTTAGGGGGGCCCCACGCCATTTTTTCGGCGTAGGGGGTTCCCCATAAAATCCATCGGACCAGCATACAGACGAACAGGCTTTCTGTCAGGAGTCCGGTGGAAAGATTTGAAAAATGCTTCAAATCTAGGTCCGGCGGACTTTTGGGAAAAAAAAGTCAGCGGGAGCCTACACACAATCGGATTGTGCGGCGGACTCTGGTCCGCCGGACCAAGTATGCCGGAAAGTCCGCTCGTGTGTACCCGGCATAAGGAACTTATGCTTGTGTTCAGCCTTTCATTGTGGGGACTGAATTTCCTTGGTGTTCAGTGATCTGCTTATGCAGCTCAAGGAGGGTATTGTTTGCAGAGCCTTGAAGGATTTGAAATGCCATCTGATCTTCGTGGGCTCTGCCTTTACTGTCCCCTCTTTCAAACTAACCCCTTGGTTAATCGCCCACAACGATTAGAAACACTAAATCTATATAGGAATTACCAACAACATAATAAATGAATTCCAATTTTTTTTCTTACTTCTAGGATAATACAGGTTATTTCCCTAAACAGTAGAACCCAACAGCAAGCGTGCCACGGGTGCGTCTCTGGGCGCTGTGGGGATAAAAATAAGGGGCGGCATTCACCATTCTCGGTCCTCCTGTTTACTGTCCGAATCATCAGATCATCCCCTCATTTTAGAGATGGAAGATCAAATTGGTTCTATTTTTTCATTATCTAGAATTGAGGAAAATGTTTTTGCCCTACTCACTACCCTATACTCTTTAGTATTATTATTTTGAACCATTGTCAGGAAAGAAGCAAGTACCAGCCTCGCCAATATCACCGCTTTTCTACATACATGCGCAGTAGAGCGGCACCCCGGCGCATCCCTGGGCAGAATACAGCGGAAGGGCTAATGCGCGTGCGCAATTCAGCAAAACGGCGATTGCGCGGACGCAATAGCGCAGCACAACCTGAGCCTCCCACTGCCTATAAAAGCCACTCTGTGCCATGGCCAAGTTGCTTGTTTGTCTTTCAGCTACCTGTGTGTTTCCTGCTTGAATCCTGATTCTTGATTACCCGTTGTGACCCGGATTGACCTTGACTTACTCTGGTCTCTTCCTGCATCTGACCCTCGGCTTGCCTCTTGGACCTCGCTACTTGCCTCCTGTGTTTGACCCTCGGCCTGTCTATGGATATTACTTCCTGTCTCCAGTGATTGACCCTCGGCCTGCTCTCAGACTCTGCTATTTGTCTCCAATGCTTGACCCCTGGCTTGCTCGCAGACTTTGCCTCCAGTTACCTGTGTTTGACCCTCGGCCTGTTTTACGGACTTCCTATCAGTCTTCAGCATTTAATTATCAGCCTGTTTACAGACCTGCTATCAGTCTCCAGCACAAAACTATTCTGCCCATCTAAGGGACTCTTGCCAGTCATCGGTGTTTGACCCCCGGCCTGTTGTTGGACTAGCTGCTCATCTACCTCCCTGAGCTTCAGCATCTCCCAGTCCTGCACAGCTGTCTCCTTCCCAGTGACCCTCACACAAGACCTGCCCTGCCTGCTGGTGACTCGTGCCTCTTTGTGCCCTTCACCCCCTGTACCATCTCCAGGAGTGGAGTGCGCTTAGTCACAAGAGGTTACCGCTCTCAGCATCTCGGCCTCGGTGAGTCCCCATATCTGACAACCATATCCAACATGTTGGTATTTTATTCTCTCTCTCTGGTTACCAAAGGTCTTCTCATTTTGTAAATTCTGGCTTCAGTTTAGGAAACAATAATGAATACTTCTTGAACACAAACATCCGGTAGGCATTCATCTTCAGTTCATCATTATTTTGTATAAAATGTATTTTGTATAATGTATGAATATTTTTCTATTAAATATACATAGGCATGTCCTATTGACACGCCATGCGATTTTATTCATGGCAATTTTTAAGCATAATCATTTACAATTGTTGTGCTTCTTATAGTATATATTACTTCATGCGACACTTTCAAAATCTCCTGAAGAAGCTCCATTGAGCGAAACATGTAGAGTAAGAAGTGGTTGTACATGTCAAAAGAAATAATACGTGATTCTTGTAAATGTTTATTGTGATTTTAAAGAATTGTTTAAATAAAATGTATATTTTTCTAAATTGATTGCTTATTCTATCCCTTGGTACCTTAAAAGTCCCGCCTGCCCCCTCTTCCTCCATTTTGCTTCTTGTAACCCTAATACTAAGCTGATCTGCAATCCTCACACTAACCCTCTTGTACTTATCTCCTGTGTAGCCCAACACAGGACACATTCAGTTTATGTAAGAAGAACGTTCAGGAAACAAAATAACTACCTGGATTGTGTTTGCTGTCCATTAAGAACATTAAGTATATTGTTTTTAATATTTTAGAAGAAAAATATACAAACTGCACACTATCTTGACTGAGACCCCACAACGGATTAATTCATTCTCAGGGACGCTGAACAGTTTTTACTTTACTGCTTCCCAATTGGAAGAAACCAGTTGTGGGCGGAGTTTCCCTTTAACTCCTGTGCGTGCAATGGTCCAAATATGTGCTTTGTCCTCTATGGGTCTCATAGATCCACTTCTCTAGCAACCATTGACATCGCCTCAAAGGCACCAATCGGAATCAAATCCTACTTTTCAAAATGACAGCTGGAATGTGAAAGTATGATTGTGATTGAAGGGTTGTGCAGAACTAATGGTAGTTGTTTGTACTAACATGTTACTATGTAACGTGATCTCAGGTCAGAAACTTCTGAACCAGAGGTGAAGGACACGGACAAGGTAGAGATGCTGGAGGTGCAATGAACTCAACTGAAAGCTGCACATGAATGGAGACACACAAGATCTCACATCAACGGATTCATTGACAAGTTTGGTGAGGTACGTTCATCAATTAATGTGATTTTTTTTTTTTTTGAGAAGTACATACTAATATACATTCTTTAAATATACACTTACTGTATATGAAAGTTATTGGGACCAATTTACAATAAACAACCTTTGTCAATGAGTAAGGATGAGGTTTGGGTTGGTTGCCATCATTTGTTCACAGCAAATTCTTACGTGTTCGAGGTTCGCGGACCCAGCAAAATAATGCCGGACTTTACCATAATAATCAAAATGCACTGCCTGGCCTTTGAGCTTAGGTCACCTGGCTTGGAAGGGCCAATAAAAGGGCTTTTGGATAAGCCAGCCCCCTCACAATAAACGGTGAGATCACAGTAGCCATATTACAATGGGCTTTAGCTGTGATAGGCAAAGTATAGAGAGTAATGTTGATAAGTGTAAAAAAAATAAAGGAATTTAACTTGTATCCTCACAGGGTGACATTGTGGATACACTGATAACAATATGCCAATGTCCCGATATTCAATGGAAAAGACTAAGAAATTGCAAAAATGGACTTTGTAGGCACACACGTAGAATACAAAATATTTAAATTTTTAATTGGATAAAGTTAAAAAGGTAAAATGTAGAAAACATAAAAAGAACACACATAATGCTAATGATGACATAGAATACATGACCCCGGGGACTCCAATAACACCTCCAAATATTATAATCTAATCCAGTGGGATGAGAAATAAGATCCGGTATAACCAGTAGCCGCATCCAAGAGGAATAAAGTGCATGGAGTAGTTGAGTCGCAGTGTGAGGTCACAGGAGGATTTTCTGCTCTACATGTTGTGCACAATTGTGCTTCTTCAGGAGATTACAGATCTGATAAACATGTAAAAAAAACAAATAAGTATATATATATATATATATATATATATATATATATATATATATATATATATATATATATATAGTCAGGTCCATAAATATTGTGACATGGACACAACTCTAATCTTTTTGGCTCTATACACCACCACAATGGATTTGAAATGAAACGAACAAGATGTGTTTTAACTGCAGACTTTCAGCTTTAATTTGAGGGTATTTACATCCAAATCAGGTGAGCGGTGTAGGAATTACAACAGTTTGTATATGTGCCTCCCACTTTTTAAGGGACCAAAAGTAATGGGACAGATTAACAATCATCCATCAAACTTTCACTTTTTAATACTTGGTTGTAAATCCTTTGCAGACAATTACAGCCTGAAGTCTGGAAGGCATAGACATCACCAGACGCTGGGTTTCATCCCTGGTGATGCTCTGCCAGGCCTCTACTGCAACTGTCTTCAGTTCCTGCTTGTTCTTGGGGCATTTTCCCTTCAGTTTTGTCTTCAGCAAGTGAAATGCATGCTCAATCGGATTGAGGTCAGGTGATTGACTTGGCCATTACATAACATTCCACTTCTTTCCTTTAAAAAACTCTTTGGTGTCTTTCACAGTATGCTTCGGGTCATTGTCCATCTGCACTGTGAAGCGCCGTCCAATGAGTTCTGAAGCATTTTGCTGAATATGAACAGATAATATTCCCCGAAACACTTCAGAATTCTTCCTGCTGCTTTTGTCAGCAGTCACATCATCAATAAATACAAGAGAACCAGTTCCATTGGCAGCCATACATGCCCACGCCATGACACTACCACCACCATGCTTCACTGATGAGGTGGTATGCTTTGGATCATGAGCAGTTCCTTTCCTTCTCCATACTCTTCTCTTCCCATCACTCTGGTACAAGTTGATGTTGGTCTCATCTGTCCATAGGATGTTGTTCCAGAACTGTGAAGGCTTTTTTAGATGTTGTTTGGCAAACTCTAATCTGGCCTTCCTGTTTTTGAGGCTCACCAATGGTTTACATCTTGTGGTGAACCCTCTGTATTCACTCTGGTGAAGTCTTCTCTTGATTGTTGACTTTGACACACATACACCTACCTCCTGGAAAGTGTTCTTCATCTGGCCAACTGTTGTGAAGGGTGTTCTCTTCACTAGGGAAAGAATTCTTCGGTTATCTACCACAGTTTTTTTCCGTGGTCTTCCGGGTCTTTTGGTGTTGCTGAGCTCACCGGTGCGTTCTTTCTTTTTAAGGATGTTCCAAACAGTTGATTTGGCCACACCTAATGTTTTTGCTATCTCTCTGATGGGTTTGTTTTGTTTTTTCAGCCTAATGATGGCTTGCTTCACTGATAGTGACAGCTCTTTGGATCTCATATTGAGAGTTGACAGCAACAGATTCCAAATGCAAATAGCACACTTGAAATGAACTCTGGACCTTTTATCTGCTCCTTGTAAATGGGATAATGAGGGAGTAACACAAACCTGGACATGGAACAGTTGAGCAGCCAATTGTTACTTTTGGTCCCTTAAAAAGTGGGAGGCACATATACAAACTGTTGTAATTCCTACACCGTTCACCTGATTTGGATGTAAATACCCTCAGATTAAAGTTGAAAGTCTGCAGTTAAAGCACATCTTGTTAGTTTCATTTCAAATCCATTGTGGTGGTGTATAGAGCCAAAAAGATTAGAATTGTGCCAACGTCCCAATATTTATGGACCTGACTATATATATATATATATATATATATATATAACATACTATCAAGTACATAAAGCTATATAAGCAATTAAATGGTCATTTCAATGGGATCTAGCAGGATGGAGCTCAAGTCCGGTGACCACCGGGGGAGGGGGGGCAAAAAGCAACAATCCTCCCATGGGGACGCAGCCACACATTACACAAACGAATAAATTAACCACTTCAGCCCCGGAGCATTTGGCTGGCCAAAGACCAGAGCACTTTTTTGCGATTGGGCGCTGCGTCGCTTTAACTAACAATTGCGCGGTCGTGCAACGTGGCTCCCAAACAAAATTGACATCCCTTTTTTTCCACACTAATAGACCTTTCTTTTGGTGGTATTTGATCACCTTTGCGGTTTTATTTTTTTGTGCTATAAACAAAAAAAAGAGCGAAAATTTTGAAAAAAAAGCAATATTTTTTTACTTTTTGCTATAATAAATATCCTCCAAAAAATATATATAAAAAAAAATTTTTTCCCTCAGTTTAGGCCGATACGTTTTCTTCTACATACTTTTGGTAAAAAAAAATCGCAATAAGCGTTTGTTGATTGGTTTGCGCAAAAGTTATAACGTCTACAAAATAGGGAATAGTTTAAGGCTATGTTTCCACTATTGCATCCCCAAAGTAGCGCGATTTTGCCGAGATTTTTTACTGCGATTTTACCGTGACTTTTTACCGCGATTTGAAGCAATGCCTGTGTCTATGGACCTTAAGTCGCATCAAAGTGGGACCAAAGTAGTGCAGGGAATACTTTGAAGTCGCTGCGACTTGAAGTCGCACAGATATGAACGGTACTCATTGGAAATCATGGGGTACTATTTGTCATGCGACTTTTCAGTCCCAAGGCGCATGAAAAGTCGCACTAGTGGAAACATAGCCTTATCGCATTTTTATTAATTTTTTTTTGGCGGCGATCAGCAATTTTTATCGTGACTGCGACATTATGTTGTGTGGAGGAAAATGCCTTGTTGAGGTCAGAGGAGAATGGGCAGACTGGTTCCACATGATAGAAAGGCAACAATAACTCAAATAACCAACCAAGGTATGCAGAATACCATCTCTGAACACACAACACATCCAACGTTGATACAGATGGGCTACAGCAGCAGAAGACCACACAGGGCGCAACTCCAATCAGCTAAGAATAGGAAACTGAGGCTACAATTGGCACAGGATCACCAAAATTGGACAATAGAAGATTGGAAAAACATTACCTGGTCTAATGAGTCTGGATTTCATCTGCAACAATCAGATGGTGGGGTCAGAATTTGGCACATGGATCCATCCTGCCTTGTATCACCGGTTCAGGCTGGTGGTGGGGGTGTAATGGTGTGGGGGATGGGGTATCACCAGTTCAGGCTGGTGGTGGGGGGTGTAATGGTGTGGGGGATGGGATATCACCGGTTCAGGCTGGTGGTGGGGGTGTAATGGTGTGGGGGATGGGGTATCACCGGTTCAGGCTGGTGGTGGGGGTGTAATGGTGTGGGGGATGGGGTAGCACCGGTTCAGGCTGGTGGTGGGGGGTGTAATGGTGTGGGGGATGGGGTAGCACCGGTTCAGGCTAGTGGTGGAGGTGTAATGGTGTGGGGGATGGGGTATCACCGGTTCAGGCTGGTGGTGGGGGTGTAATGGTGTGGGGGATGGGGTATCACCGGTTCAGGCTGGTGGTGGGGGTGTAATGGTGTGGGGGATGGGGTATCACCAGTTCAGGCTGGTGGTGGGGGGTGTAATGGTGTGGGGGATGGGATATCACCGGTTCAGGCTGGTGGTGGGGGTGTAATGGTGTGGGGGATGGGGTATCACTGGTTCAGGCTGGTGGTGGGGGGTGTAATGGTGCGGGGGATGGGGTATCACCGGTTCAGGCTGGTGGTGGGGGTGTAATGGTGTGGGGGATGGGGTAGCACCGGTTCAGGCTGGTGGTGGGGGGTGTAATGGTGTGGAGGATGGGGTAGCACCGGTTCAGGCTGGTGGTGGGGTGTAATGGTGTGGGGGATGGGATATCACCAATTCAGGCTGGTGGTGGGGGTGTAATGGTGTGGGGGATGGGGTATCACCGGTTCAGGCTGGTGGTGGGGGTGTAATGGTGTGGGGGAAGGGGTATCACCGGTTCAGGCTGGTGGTGGGGGTGTAATGGTGTGGGGGATGGGGTATCACCGGTTCAGGCTGGTGGTGGGGGTGTAATGGTGTGGGGGAAGGGGTATCACCGGTTCAGGCTGGTGGTGGGGGTGTAATGGTGTGGGGGATGGGGTATCACCTGTTCAGGCTGGTGGTGGGGGTATAATGGTGTGGGGGATGGGGTATCACCGGTTCAGGCTGGTGGTGGGGGTGTAATGGTGTGGGGGATGGGGTATCACCTGTTCAGGCTGGTGGTGGGGGTATAATGGTGTGGGGGATGGGGTATCACCGGTTCAGGCTGGTGGTGGGGGTGTAATGGTGTGGGGGATGGGGTATCACCTGTTCAGGCTGGTGGTGGGGGTATAATGGTGTGGGGGATGGGGTATCACCGGTTCAGGCTGGTGGTGGGGGTGTAATGGTGTGGGGGATGGGGTATCACCTGTTCAGGCTGGTGGTGGGGGTATAATGGTGTGGGGGATGGGGTATCACCGGTTCAGGCTGGTGGTGGGGGTGTAATGGTGTGGGGGATGGGGTACCTGAGTATTGTTGCTGACCACGTCCATCCCTTTATGACTACAGTGTCCCCATCTTCTGATGGCTCCTTCCAGCAGGATAATGCACCATGTCACAAAGCTCCAATCATCTCACCACTGGACAATGAGGTCCCTGTCCTCCAATGGCCTCCACAATCACCACATCTCATCCAATAGAGCGCCCTTGGGATGTGGTGGAATGGGAGATTTGCATCATGGATGTGCAGCCGACAAATCTGCAGCAACTGTGTGATGTTATCAGGTCACTATGGAGCAAAGTCTCTGAGGAATGTTTCCAACACCTTGTTGTATCTATTCCACCAAGAATGAAGGCCAAAGGGGGTCCAACCCACTACTAGCAAGGAGGACCTAGCTAGTAGGTACACTCTGGACAGGAAAGGGTTACCTCTGATGTATGATGATGATGATGAGGATCACCTCTGGGTGTACCTAATCTGATCCTCATCATCATACATCAGAGGTAATAATTGTGAAGTGGAAGGAAAATAATAAATTATACAAATAAATATGTGAAAAGTGTGGGGGGAGGGGCATTTGTATTCAGCCCCCTTTACTCTGATACCCCTAACTAAAATCTAGAGGAACCAATTGCCTTCAGAAGTCACCTAATTAGTAAATAGAGTCCACCTGTGTGTCATTTAATCTCAGTATAAATACAGCTGTTCTGTGAAGCCCTCAGAGGTTTGTTAGAGAACCTTAGTGAACAAACAGCATCATGAAGGACAAGGAACACACCAGACAGGTCAGGGATAAAGTTGTGGAGAAGTATAAAGCAGGGTTAGGTTATAAAAAAAATCTCCCAAGCTTTGAACATCTCACGGAGCTCTGTTCAATCCATCATCGGAAAATGGAAAGAGTATGGCACAACCGCAAACCTACCAAGACACGGCCGTCCACCTAAACTGACCGGCCGGGCAAGGAGAGCATTCATCAGAGAAGAGCCAAGAGGTCCATGGTAACTCTGGAGGAGCTGCAGAGATCCACAGCTCAGGTGGGAGAATCTGTCCACAGGACAACTATTAGTCGTGTTCTCCACAAATCTGCCCTTTATGGAAGAGTGACAAGAAGAAAGACATTGATCACACAGGGGGGACCTGTCCGGTGACTTAGCCGCCTGACAAGTCGCTCTCCATTCACTACAATGGAACCGTTCTAATAGGAGCGACTCAAGTCAAACTCAACTCAAAGGTTCCTGAACTACTTTGGGGCATCTTCAGAGCGGCTTGCATTGACTTCTATACAGAAGTAGTATTGCAGGTCGCGCTGTACGGGGCGGTTTCAGAGTCGGGCGACTTTGAAGCCCCCCTGTGTGAACCGGCTCTAAAGGGACAAGGACTCCAGAATGAAAAAATAAAAAGTAATATCTTTTAACTCTTCTCCAGATACGGCATTTAGTTACTTTCTAAAGCAAGTCACACAAAATCAACAGCCATATTGGTGATTGGGGAACCCTCTGAAGAGTCTTTTTGCTGATACCTGACATTCAAAAATCATTATCTAAAAAATATATTGAGGGTTGCATAGCGCTGACTAATTCTAAAGAGGACCACATAATCTTCATACACAAACTACAAAGATGAAAAAAAGGTGTGTAGAATTTTAACCACGAAAGCCTCAAATTTCCAATCTAATTACACTTTATTTCCTGTGGGATACCCTTATAGAATGGAATCTCAGTGTAATGTAGGCAGGAACCGGGAAGAGATGGGAAAAAGGATGGTTAATTATATCTAAGTCTTCCTTCTCTAGGAGCAGAAAGATGCCACCTCCGTGGACAGGATCCTGAAGTATCTGGATGAGAATGGAGATGGGGAGGTGGACTTCCAGGAGTTTGTCATCTTGGTGGCCTCTATGACCGTGGCCTGCAACACCTTCTTCTGCGAGAGCAGCTGAGGCTCTCCGACCGTTCATTCCACCGCCATGGAGGAGACCCTTGTACAAAGACTGACGTCTCAATAAACTAGAAATGTATCCTTTAAATGCTTCTGTGTTTCTATTTTCTGCATCAATATATCTATAGAGAACCAATGACCATAATCCAATACCAAGTGTCCATGTGTCATTGTTCTGGGACCCCCAACTGTCCGGGTGTCATTGTTCTGGGACCCCCAAGTGTCCGGGTGTCATTGTTCTGGGACCCCCAAGTGTCCGGGTGTCATTGTTCTGGGACCCCCAGGTGTCATTGTTCTGTGATCCCCAAGTGTCCGGGTGTCATTGTTCTGGGACCCCTGGGTGTCATTGTTCTGGGACCCCCAGGTGTCATTGTTCTGGGACCCCTGGGTGTCATTGTTCTCGGACCCCCGGGTGTCATTGTTCTGGGACCCCCAAGTGTCCGGGTGTCATTGTTCTGGGACCCCCAAGTGTCCGGGTGTCATTGTTCTGGGACCCCCAAGTGTCCGGGTGTCATTGTTCTGGGACCCCCGGGTATCATTGTTCTCGGACCCCCGGGTGTCATTGTTCTGGGACCCCCAAGTGTCCGGGTGTCATTGTTCTGGGACCCCCAAGTGTCCGGGTGTCATTGTTCTGGGACCCCCAAGTGTCCGGGTGTCATTGTTCTGGGACCCCCGGGTATCATTGTTCTCGGACCCCCGGGTGTCATTGTTCTGGGACCCCTAAGTGTCCGGGTGCCATGGTTCTGGGACCCCCAAGTAACAGGGCTTATAACCTTTTGGTAATGTAATGCCCCATATTCTCTTGGGTGTTTAGATGCATTCTGTTATGTACAGGCTACATTACGGGTTAAAGACAAACATCGGCGTGTGGCGTGACATTGATGTTGACAAACGCAGATAAACAGTTCAATGAGGATGAGATGTACTGTGAGGCCGGCCTGTACTGTGACTATTAGTTTGTTCAGGTAAAGATCACCGATTGTTCAGAACTCGCCTGAGGTGCCGGATCTCCGGCATTCATTATTGGAAGAGCAGGAAGAACAATTCATTAATTCCCAGTAAGTACTGGTTTTATTTATCTTGTGGAATGGAGAACAGGAGCAGGCGGTAGACCTTTGGGTACAGCAAGATCCTCATATAAAGATTTATTGAGCCCGTTTGCCAAAATTATACATCCCGAGTAAAAAACATCCTCATTAGGCTGACGTCATACGGTCTAGTCCCAGTGTAATCCTTGTAGTCCCTATCAGTGAGACGGAGAAGGCTTGTATATCTGCAGGACGGGATGGGGGTGGTCTATCATAGTTACATGATTGAGATTTAGTCATAATAGGCATTGGGGGAACAGAACCAGCCCAGTGATCTGTCACATAACAAAAATAGACAGAACCAGAATCTGTACCACAGACCTCATTCTAGTCACTTTACAAAAGAATACAATTTGCACTTTTTATGAGTTATAACTAGTTTACAGATAAAATCAAAATTGGTTCCAATAACATTAATGAAAACCCGGCTTCCCAAAGCTCCTGATAGCTATACAACACTGGTGGAACCGTGTCACATCTTTTTCCCTTTTCTATTCGGTTTTCCATGGACCGGAAAGTGTCAGGACTAGGCCTGGTGGACAGTGGTGGCCAATTATGTTCCCTGTGCCGTCCCGGACACTCTAGGTGCAAATATAAAGCTTTGCCTGCCTCAACACTGCACATTTTGGCTTCATTTTTCTTGGGTTCTAGAAGTTCTTGCCCTGGTATTGGGTGTAGCCCAGGTTCAGACTGTGGATGTAGTGGAGACTGCGGGTACAGAGGTGGTGCTGCAGAGAATGGATGGCAGATGGGGATGCCAAGGCACAAAAGGGACTGCTGTGTAGATTAGTGGAAGTTGCAGGGGGCTACGGAGGTTTAAAGGTCTTACAGTTGTAGAGGAACGCTTCAGTACCTTTTAGGGGAGCTACAGGCACAAAAGTTCTAGAGGAACATGGACTCCGTGCTCAAGCACTGACACAACGTCCCACTTGATTTCAAATAGAGGATGCAGTCCCGTGATTATGGTTGGCAACTCATCCCTTTAAACCCGAACACATTAATTACAAAGGTTTTGTGGCTGATTAAGGCTATGTTTCCACTATTGCGTCCCCAAAGTCGCGGATTTGGAGACACTGTGACTTGAGTCACACTAATTAGAATGAGGACTATTGAAATACATGGGTTTTGACTTGTCATGCGACTTGACACGTGTCAAGTCACAAAACAAGTCGCAGTAGTGGAAACAGAGCCTTAGGAGGTAATTAAACTCACTTGGTGCCTTATGTGCATTTAATTAGCTTCAGAACCTGTGTAATTCAAAGGTGTTCGGGTTTAAAGTGATGAGGTGGCAACTCTACCCGTGATGTGTCATATGATGCAGCCACCACACTCCAGGTAACACCCAGATGTGGCTGCCGGCAAAAGAAAAGACACCAACACTGGAACACAAGCCAACTGGAAGTCAATCGACCCAAACCAAGCTCTCTTATTCTCCTGCTTGTTCTGTAGACCATGGTGTTTAGATGAGCTGTTTGGGCCAAGCAACAGTTCAGCCCCAAACATCGCCCTTTCGGGTGTTTGCATGTTCTCCCGCCGAGCGCCCCACAATGTACTTGCGTGCCGCACAATGCGTTTTTAACAGCTCTCATTGGCTGAAGCAATTCACCTGACTAGCAGTCAGGGCAAAGAGCAGTGTGAGAGCTCTGATTGGGCAAAGTTATGACTTTGTCCAATCATGGCTCAGTGCTCATTGTCTCACCCCACACTATAAAAGGTTCCTTCCCGTGGAGATAGATCTGAGCTCAGTGGTGACAAGAATGTTTTAGCAAGGTAGTTAGTCCCCTTTCACGCTACCGCAACTCCAAAGTCACGCGATTTTGCGGGCGCGATATTAGGGAATGTCTGTATAACTTGCATCAAAGTTGGACCAAAGTAGTGCAGGGACTACTCTGAAGTCGGCACGACTTGAAGTCGTACTAATATGAATGGTTGTCATTGGAAATCATGGGGAACGACTTGTCATGTGACTTTGCAGTCCCAAGTCGCAGGACAAGTCATTGGAGTGTGGATCACCTGTATAGAGGTATCAGTACAGAGCTGGGTGTGTCCACACAAGGAATATAATACACATAAAGGGGGTGGGGAGAGGAGGGGAGAGGAGGGGAGAGGAGGGTCTGACCAGATTTCAGTTCATATAAAAGGCTCCTCACACCTGTACCCAGCATAGTGTGTGCCGTCACATCGATCACCATGGTAAGTTATATTACCTATAGAGAGTTTATATTACCCGTCCTCACCCATCATCATTGTGTTCTCTTCTCCCCATCCCCAGACTGCAATCCTCAAACCCACCAACAAAATGTTCTGTCTTCTGATCTTTCTGAGTCTCTTCTCTGCCTACAGCACCCAGGTGAGTACCTACCTTTCCTCATTATACAAGGGGAGTACCTACCTTATCTCATTACCAGGGGGAGTACCTACCTTTCCTCATTACCAGAGGGAGTACCTACCTTTCCTCATTACCGGGGTGAGTACCTACCTTTCCTCACTACCAGGGGGAGTACCTACCTTTCCTCATTACCAGGGGGAGTACCTACCTTTCCTTACTACCAGGGGGAGTACCTACCTTTCTTCACTACCAGGGGGAGTACCTACCTTTCCTCATTATACAGGGGGAGTACCTACCTTTCCTTACTACCAGGGGGAGTACCTACCTCTCCTCATTATACAAGGGCAGTACCTACCTTTCCTCATTACCAGGGAGAGTACCTACCTCTCCTCATTATACAGGGGGAGTACTTACCTTTTCTCATTATACAGGGGAATACCTACCTTTGCTCATTATACAGGGGGAGTACCTACCTTTCCTTATTATACAGGGGGAGTACCTACCTCTCCTCATTACCAGGGGGAGTACCTACCTTTCCTCATTACCAAGGGGGATACCTACCTTTCCTCATTATACAGGGGGAGTACCTACCTCTCCTCATTACCAGGGGGAGTACCTACCTTTCCTCATTATACAGGGGGAGTACCTACCTCTCCTCATTACCAGAGGAAGTACCTACCTCTCCTCATTATACAAGGGGAGTACCTACCTCTCCTCATTATACAGGGGGAGTACCTACCTCTCCTCATTATACAGGGGGAGTCCCTACCTATCCTCATTATAAAGAGAGAGTACCTACCTTTCCTCATTACCAGGAGGAGTACCTACCTTTTCTCATTATACAGGGGGAGTACCTACCTCTCCTCATTACCAGGGGGAGTACCTACCTTTCCTCATTATACAAGGGGAGTACCTACTTTTCCTCACTACCAGGGGGAATACTTATCTTTCCTCATTACCAGGGGGAGTACCTACCTTTCCTCATTATACAGGGGGAGTACCTACCTTTCCTCATTATACAGAGGGAGTACCTACCTTTCCTCATTACCAAGGGGAGTACCTACCTTTCCTCATTATACAGGGGGAGTACCTACCTTTCCTCATTACCAGGGGGAGTACCTACCTTTCCTCATTACCAGGGGGAGTACCTACCTTTCCTCATTATACAGGGGGAGTACCTACCTCTCCTCATTACCAGGGGGAGTACCTACCTTTCCTCATTATACAGGGAGAGTACCTACCTCTCCTCATTATACAGGGGGAGTACCTACCTATCATCATTATAAAGAGAGAGTACCTACCTTTCCTCACTATACAGGGGGAGTACCTACCTTTCCTCAATACCAGGAGGAGTACCTACCTTTCCTCATTATACAGGGGGAGTACCTACCTTTCCTCATTACCAGGAGGAGTACCTACCTTTCCTCATTATACAGGGGGAGTACCTACCTCTCCTCATTACCAGGGGGAGTACCTACCTTTCCTCATTATACAAGGGGAGTACCTACTTTTCCTCACTACCAGGGGGAGTACTTATCTTTCCTCATTACAAGGGGGAGTACCTACCTTTCCTCATTATACAGAGGGAGTACCTACCTTTCCTCATTACCAGGGGGAGTACCTACCTTTCCTCATTATACAGGGGCAGTACCTACCTTTCCTCATTACCAGGGGGAGTACCTACCTTTCCTCATTACCAGGGGGAGTACCTACCTTTCCTCATTATACAGGGGGAGTACCTACCTCTCCTCATTACCAGGGGGAGTACCTACCTCTCCTCATTACCAGGGGGAGTACCTACCTTTCCTAATTATACAAGGGGAGTACCTACCTTTCCTCATTACATGGACGAGTATCTACCTTTCCTCATTATACAGGGGGAGTACCTATCTTTCCTCATTATACAGGGGAAGTACCTACCTCTCCTCATTACCAGGGGGAGTACCTACCTCTCCTCATTATACAAGGGGAGTACCTACCTCTCCTCATTATACAAGAAGAGTACCTACCTCTCCTCATTATACAAGAAGAGTACCTACCTCTCCTCATTATACAGGGGGAGTCCCTACCTTTCCTCATTATAAACAGGGAGTACCTACCTTTCCTCATTACCAGGGGGAGTACCTACCTTTCCTCACTACCAGGAGGAGTACCTACCGTTCCTCATTATACAAGGGGAGTACCTACTTTTCCTCACTACCAGGGGGAGTACCTACCTTTCCTCATTATACAGGGGGAGTACCTACCTTTAATCATTATACAGGAGGAGCACCTACCTTTCCTCACTACCAGGGGAAGTATCTACCTTTCCTCATTATACAGGAGGAGTACCTACCTTTCCTCATTATACAGGAGAGTACCTACCTTTCCTCATTCCCAGGGGGAGTACCTACTTTTCCTCATTACATGGACGAGTACCTACCTTTCCTTATTATACAGGGGGAATACCTACCTCTCCTCGTTACCAGGGGGAGTACCTACCTCTCCTCATTATACAAGGGGAGTACCTACCTCTCCTCATTATACAAGGGGAGTACCTACCTTTCCTCATTATACAGAGGGAGTACCTACCTTTCCTCATTACCAGGGGGAGTACCTACCTTTCCTCATTTTACAGGGGGAGTACCTACCTTTCCTCATTTTACAGGGGGAGTACCTACCTTTCTTTATTATACAAGGGGAGTACCTAGTTTTCCTCACTACCAGGGGGAGTACCTACCTTTCCTCACTACATGGATGAGTACTTACCTTTCTTCATTACATGGATGAGTACCTACCTTTCCTCATTACATGGACGAGTACCTACCTTTCCTCATTACATGGACGAGTACCTAACTTTCCTCATTATACAGGGGGGAGTACCTACCTTTCCTCATTACCAGGGGGAGTACCTACCACTCCTCATTGCGGAGGACAATAATACAATTGTTATTAATAGGAGGCATAGAAAACTGTGACTGTGGGGGAGGGGACATTAGAGTGTAAGCTCCTCTGGTACAGAGACTGATGTGATTGGCTCAGTGATCTCTGTACAGCACTGCGGTATATGTCAGCGCTATATAAATGTATAATAATAATATTAGTGGATGGGGAGGTTGGAGATCAGATGATGGAACCTCCTCATATGTTTGTACAGGCCCTGATGCCGGAGGAGAGAGTACTGAGTTTGCTGGAAGAATATAATAAGAGCGCAGACAAGGGAGAAATTCTGAACACTTTGTATGAAAAAGAGCTGGAGGAATATCGGAATACTGCAAAGACCCTCAAAGTAAGAAAATCATTTCCATCATTATAATATGGACCCCAAGTGTCATTGTTCTGGGACCCCCAAGTGTCAGGGTGTCATTGTTCTGGGGCCCCCAATCATCAGGGTTACATTGTTCTGTGGCCCCCAAGTGTTAGGGTGTCATTGTTCAGGGACCCCCAATTGTCAGGGTGTCATTGTTCTGGGACCCCCAAGTGTCAGGGTGTCATTGTTCTGGGGCCCCCAAGTGTCAGGGTGTCATTGTTCTGGGGCCCCCAAGTGTTATAGTGTCATTGTTTAGGGACCCCCAAGTGTCAAGGTGTCATTGTTCTGGGACCCCGAGTGTCAGGGTGTCGTTGTTCTGCACCCCACAAGTGTCAGGGTGTCATTGTTCTGTGCCCCCCAAGTGTTATAGTGTCATTGTTCTGGAACCCCCAAGTGTCAAGGTGTCATTGTTCTGGGATCCCCAAATGTCAAGGTGTCATTGTTCTGGAAACCCCAAGTGTCAGGGTGTCATTGTTCTGGGACCCCAAGTGTCAGGGTGTCATTGTTCTGGAAACCCCAAGTGTCAGGTTGTCATTGTTCTGGGGCCCCAAGCATAAGGTTGCCATTGATCTGGGGCCCCAAAGTGTCAGGGTGTCATTGTTCTGCACCCCCCAAGTGTCAGAGTGTCATTGTTCTGGGGCCCCAAGTGTTAGGGTGTCATTGTTCTGGGACCCTCAAGTGTCAGGGTGTCATTGTTCTGGGACCCCCAAGTGTCAGGGTGTCATTGTTCTGGGACCCCCAAGTGTCAGGGTGTCATTGTTCTGGGACCCCCAAGTGTTAGGGTGTCATTGTTTTGGGACCCCCAAGTGTCAGGGTGTCATTGTTCTGAGACTCCCAAGTGTCAGGGTGTCATTTTTCTGCACCCCCAAGTGTCAGGATGTCATTGTTCTGGGACCCCTAAGTGTCAGGGTGTCATTGTTCTGGGGCCCCCAAGTGTCAGGGTGTCATTGTTCTGGGGCCCCCAAGTTTTAGGGTGTCATTGTTCATTGCCCCCCAAGTGTCAGTGTGTCATTGTTCTGGGGCCCCAAAGTGTTAGGGTGTCATTGTTCTGGGACTCCCAAGTGTCAGGGTGTCATTGTTCTGGGACCCCCAAGTGTCAGGGTGTCATTGTTCTGGGACCCCCAAGTGTCAGGGTGTCATTGTTCTGGGACCCCCTAGTGTCAGGGTGTCATTGTTCTGCACCCCAAGTGTCAGGGTGTCATTGTTCTGTGACCCCCTAGTGTCAGGGTGTCATTGTTCTGCACCCCAAGTGTCAGGGTGTCATTGTTCTGTGCTCCCAAGTTTCAGGTTGTCATTGTTATGGGGCCCCAAAGTGTCAGGGTGCTATTGTTCTTGGGCCCCCAGGTGTCAGGGTGTCATTGTTCTTGGACCCCCAAGTGTTAGGGTGTCATTGTTCTGGGGCCCCCAAGTGTCAGAGTGGCATTGTTCTGTGACCCCCAAGTGTCAGGGTGTCATTGTTCTGCATCCCCCAAGTGTCAGGCTGTCATTGTTCTGGGCCACCCAAGTGTCAGGGTGTCATTGTTCTGGGACCCCCAAGTGTCAGAGTGTCATTGTTCTGGGACCCCCAAGTGTCAGAGTGTCATTGTTCTGGGACCCCCAAGTGTTAGAGTCTCATTGATCTGGGACCACCAAGTGTCAGGGTGCCATTGTTCTGCACCCCCCAAGTGTCAGGGTGTCATTGTTCTGGGACCCCCAAGTGTTGGGGTGTCATTGTTGTGGGACCCCCTAGTGTCAGGGTGTCATTGTTCTGGGACCCCCTAGTGTCAGGGTGTCATTGTTCTGCACCCCCCAAGTGTCAGGGTGTCATTGTTCTGTGCTCCCAAGTTTCAGGTTGTCATTGTTCTGGGCCCCCAAGTGTCAGGGTGTCATTGTTATGGGGCCCCAGGTGTCAGGGTGTCATTGTTCTTGGACCCCCAAGTGTTAGGGTGTCATTGTTCTGGGACCCCAAAGTGTCAGGGTTTCATTGTTCTTCACCCCCAAGTGTCAGTGTGTCATTGTTCTACACCCCCCAAGTGTCAGGGTGTCATTGTTCTGGGCCCCCAAGTGTCAGGGTGTAATTGTTCTGGGACCCCCAAGTGTCAGGGTGTCATTGTTCTGGGACCCCCAAGTGTCAGGGTGTCATTGTTCTGCACCCTCCAAGTGTCAGGGTGTCATTGTTCTGCACCCCCCAAGTGTCAGGGTGTCATTGTACTGGGCCCCCAAGTGTCAGGGTGTCATTGTTCTGCACACCGCAAGTGTCAGTGTGTCATTGTTCAGTGCCCCCCAATTGTCAGGGTGTCATGGTTCTGGGGCCCCCAAGTGTTATGGTGTCAATGTTCTGGGGCCCCCAAGTGTCAGGGTGTCATTGTTCTGAGACCCCCAACTGTCATGGTGTCATTGATCTGGGACCCCCAAGTGTCAGGGTGTCATTGTTCTGGGGCCCCCAAGTGTCAGGGTGTCATTGTTCTGGGGCCCCCAAGTGTCAGGGTGTCATTGTTCTGGGGCCCCAAGTGTCAGGGTGTCATTGTTCTGGGACCCCCAAGTGTTGGGGTGTCATTGTTCTGGGACCTCCAAGTGTCAGGGTGTCATTGTTCTGGGACCCCCAAGTGTAAGGGTGTCATTGTTCTGGGGCCCCCAAGTGTCAAGGTGTCATTGTTCTGGGGCCCCCAAGTGTCAGGTTGTAATTGTTCTGGGACCCCCATATGTCAGGTTGTCATTGTTCTGGGCCCCCAAGTGTCATGGTGTCATTTTTCTGGGACCCACAAGTGTTGGGGTGTTATTGTTCTGGGCCCCCAAGTGTCAGGATGTCATTGTTCTGGGGCCCCAGGTGAACTCTTCAGCAGAGAAGCCCCCTTTCTATGTTGCAGTTCCCAGGCTCGGTGGATGAAAAGGGTGCAATGTAACGTTGTGTATTCAGTATATTGGAGGAATGATACTTTGTGTCTTCTCAGGATCAGTTTCGGGATGCGACTATTTTTGTGAAGGATTCTGGATTTTCTGGATTGTTCAGTGCCCCCCAATTGTCAGGGTGTCATGGTTCTGGGGCCCCCAAGTGTTATGGTGTCAATGTTCTGGGGCCCCCAAGTGTCAGGGTGTCATTGTTCTGGGACCCCCAACTGTCATGGTGTCATTGATCTGGGACCCCCAAGTGTCAGGGTGTCATTGTTCTGGGGCCCCCAAGTGTCAGGGTGTCATTGTTCTGGGGCCCCCAAGTGTCAGGGTGTCATTGTTCTGGGGCCCCAAGTGTCAGGGTGTCATTGTTCTGGGACCCCCAAGTGTCAGGGTGTCATTGTTCTGGGACCCCCAAGTGTCAGGGTGTCATTGTTCTGGGGCCCCCAAGTGTCAGGGTGTCATTGTTCTGGGACCTCCAAGTGTCATGGTGTCATTTTTCTGGGACCCACACGTGTTGGGGTGTCATTGTTCTGGGGCCCCCAAGTGTCAGGGTGTCATTGTTCTGGGGCCCCCAAGTGTCAGGGTGTCATTGTTCTGGGGCCCCCAATCATCAGGGTTACATTGTTCTGTGGCCCCCAAGTGTTAGGGTGTCATTGTTCAGGGACCCCCAATTGTCAGGGTGTCATTGTTCTGGGACCCCCAAGTGTCAGGGTGTCATTGTTCTGGGGCCCCCAAGTGTCAGGGTGTCATTGTTCTGGGGCCCCCAAGTGTTATAGTGTCATTGTTTAGGGACCCCCAAGTGTCAAGGTGTCATTGTTCTGGGACCCCGAGTGTCAGGGTGTCGTTGTTCTGCACCCCACAAGTGTCAGGGTGTCATTGTTCTGTGCCCCCCAAGTGTTATAGTGTCATTGTTCTGGAACCCCCAAGTGTCAAGGTGTCATTGTTCTGGGATCCCCAAATGTCAAGGTGTCATTGTTCTGGAAACCCCAAGTGTCAGGGTGTCATTGTTCTGGGACCCCAAGTGTCAGGGTGTCATTGTTCTGGAAACCCCAAGTGTCAGGTTGTCATTGTTCTGGGGCCCCAAGCATAAGGTTGCCATTGATCTGGGGCCCCAAAGTGTCAGGGTGTCATTGTTCTGCACCCCCCAAGTGTCAGAGTGTCATTGTTCTGGGGCCCCAAGTGTTAGGGTGTCATTGTTCTGGGACCCTCAAGTGTCAGGGTGTCATTGTTCTGGGACCCCCAAGTGTCAGGGTGTCATTGTTCTGGGACCCCCAAGTGTCAGGGTGTCATTGTTCTGGGACCCCCAAGTGTTAGGGTGTCATTGTTTTGGGACCCCCAAGTGTCAGGGTGTCATTGTTCTGAGACTCCCAAGTGTCAGGGTGTCATTTTTCTGCACCCCCAAGTGTCAGGATGTCATTGTTCTGGGACCCCTAAGTGTCAGGGTGTCATTGTTCTGGGGCCCCCAAGTGTCAGGGTGTCATTGTTCTGGGGCCCCCAAGTTTTAGGGTGTCATTGTTCATTGCCCCCCAAGTGTCAGTGTGTCATTGTTCTGGGGCCCCAAAGTGTTAGGGTGTCATTGTTCTGGGACTCCCAAGTGTCAGGGTGTCATTGTTCTGGGACCCCCAAGTGTCAGGGTGTCATTGTTCTGGGACCCCCAAGTGTCAGGGTGTCATTGTTCTGGGGCCCCCTAGTGTCAGGGTGTCATTGTTCTGCACCCCAAGTGTCAGGGTGTCATTGTTCTGTGACCCCCTAGTGTCAGGGTGTCATTGTTCTGCACCCCAAGTGTCAGGGTGTCATTGTTCTGTGCTCCCAAGTTTCAGGTTGTCATTGTTATGGGGCCCCAAAGTGTCAGGGTGCTATTGTTCTTGGGCCCCCAGGTGTCAGGGTGTCATTGTTCTTGGACCCCCAAGTGTTAGGGTGTCATTGTTCTGGGGCCCCCAAGTGTCAGAGTGGCATTGTTCTGTGACCCCCAAGTGTCAGGGTGTCATTGTTCTGCATCCCCCAAGTGTCAGGCTGTCATTGTTCTGGGCCACCCAAGTGTCAGGGTGTCATTGTTCTGGGACCCCCAAGTGTCAGAGTGTCATTGTTCTGGGACCCCCAAGTGTCAGAGTGTCATTGTTCTGGGACCCCCAAGTGTTAGAGTCTCATTGATCTGGGACCACCAAGTGTCAGGGTGCCATTGTTCTGCACCCCCCAAGTGTCAGGGTGTCATTGTTCTGGGACCCCCAAGTGTTGGGGTGTCATTGTTGTGGGACCCCCTAGTGTCAGGGTGTCATTGTTCTGGGACCCCCTAGTGTCAGGGTGTCATTGTTCTGCACCCCCCAAGTGTCAGGGTGTCATTGTTCTGTGCTCCCAAGTTTCAGGTTGTCATTGTTCTGGGCCCCCAAGTGTCAGGGTGTCATTGTTATGGGGCCCCAGGTGTCAGGGTGTCATTGTTCTTGGACCCCCAAGTGTTAGGGTGTCATTGTTCTGGGACCCCAAAGTGTCAGGGTTTCATTGTTCTTCACCCCCAAGTGTCAGTGTGTCATTGTTCTACACCCCCCAAGTGTCAGGGTGTCATTGTTCTGGGCCCCCAAGTGTCAGGGTGTAATTGTTCTGGGACCCCCAAGTGTCAGGGTGTCATTGTTCTGGGACCCCCAAGTGTCAGGGTGTCATTGTTCTGCACCCTCCAAGTGTCAGGGTGTCATTGTTCTGCACCCCCCAAGTGTCAGGGTGTCATTGTACTGGGCCCCCAAGTGTCAGGGTGTCATTGTTCTGCACACCGCAAGTGTCAGTGTGTCATTGTTCAGTGCCCCCCAATTGTCAGGGTGTCATGGTTCTGGGGCCCCCAAGTGTTATGGTGTCAATGTTCTGGGGCCCCCAAGTGTCAGGGTGTCATTGTTCTGAGACCCCCAACTGTCATGGTGTCATTGATCTGGGACCCCCAAGTGTCAGGGTGTCATTGTTCTGGGGCCCCCAAGTGTCAGGGTGTCATTGTTCTGGGGCCCCCAAGTGTCAGGGTGTCATTGTTCTGGGGCCCCAAGTGTCAGGGTGTCATTGTTCTGGGACCCCCAAGTGTTGGGGTGTCATTGTTCTGGGACCTCCAAGTGTCAGGGTGTCATTGTTCTGGGACCCCCAAGTGTAAGGGTGTCATTGTTCTGGGGCCCCCAAGTGTCAAGGTGTCATTGTTCTGGGGCCCCCAAGTGTCAGGTTGTAATTGTTCTGGGACCCCCATATGTCAGGTTGTCATTGTTCTGGGCCCCCAAGTGTCATGGTGTCATTTTTCTGGGACCCACAAGTGTTGGGGTGTTATTGTTCTGGGCCCCCAAGTGTCAGGATGTCATTGTTCTGGGGCCCCAGGTGAACTCTTCAGCAGAGAAGCCCCCTTTCTATGTTGCAGTTCCCAGGCTCGGTGGATGAAAAGGGTGCAATGTAACGTTGTGTATTCAGTATATTGGAGGAATGATACTTTGTGTCTTCTCAGGATCAGTTTCGGGATGCGACTATTTTTGTGAAGGATTCTGGATTTTCTGGATTGTTCAGTGCCCCCCAATTGTCAGGGTGTCATGGTTCTGGGGCCCCCAAGTGTTATGGTGTCAATGTTCTGGGGCCCCCAAGTGTCAGGGTGTCATTGTTCTGGGACCCCCAACTGTCATGGTGTCATTGATCTGGGACCCCCAAGTGTCAGGGTGTCATTGTTCTGGGGCCCCCAAGTGTCAGGGTGTCATTGTTCTGGGGCCCCCAAGTGTCAGGGTGTCATTGTTCTGGGGCCCCAAGTGTCAGGGTGTCATTGTTCTGGGACCCCCAAGTGTCAGGGTGTCATTGTTCTGGGACCCCCAAGTGTCAGGGTGTCATTGTTCTGGGGCCCCCAAGTGTCAGGGTGTCATTGTTCTGGGACCTCCAAGTGTCATGGTGTCATTTTTCTGGGACCCACACGTGTTGGGGTGTCATTGTTCTGGGGCCCCCAAGTGTCAGGGTGTCATTGTTCTGGGGCCCCCAAGTGTCAGGGTGTCATTGTTCTGGGGCCCCCAATCATCAGGGTTACATTGTTCTGTGGCCCCCAAGTGTTAGGGTGTCATTGTTCAGGGACCCCCAATTGTCAGGGTGTCATTGTTCTGGGACCCCCAAGTGTCAGGGTGTCATTGTTCTGGGGCCCCCAAGTGTCAGGGTGTCATTGTTCTGGGGCCCCCAAGTGTTATAGTGTCATTGTTTAGGGACCCCCAAGTGTCAAGGTGTCATTGTTCTGGGACCCCGAGTGTCAGGGTGTCGTTGTTCTGCACCCCACAAGTGTCAGGGTGTCATTGTTCTGTGCCCCCCAAGTGTTATAGTGTCATTGTTCTGGAACCCCCAAGTGTCAAGGTGTCATTGTTCTGGGATCCCCAAATGTCAAGGTGTCATTGTTCTGGAAACCCCAAGTGTCAGGGTGTCATTGTTCTGGGACCCCAAGTGTCAGGGTGTCATTGTTCTGGAAACCCCAAGTGTCAGGTTGTCATTGTTCTGGGGCCCCAAGCATAAGGTTGCCATTGATCTGGGGCCCCAAAGTGTCAGGGTGTCATTGTTCTGCACCCCCCAAGTGTCAGAGTGTCATTGTTCTGGGGCCCCAAGTGTTAGGGTGTCATTGTTCTGGGACCCTCAAGTGTCAGGGTGTCATTGTTCTGGGACCCCCAAGTGTCAGGGTGTCATTGTTCTGGGACCCCCAAGTGTCAGGGTGTCATTGTTCTGGGACCCCCAAGTGTTAGGGTGTCATTGTTTTGGGACCCCCAAGTGTCAGGGTGTCATTGTTCTGAGACTCCCAAGTGTCAGGATGTCATTGTTCTGGGACCCCTAAGTGTCAGGGTGTCATTGTTCTGGGGCCCCCAAGTGTCAGGGTGTCATTGTTCTGGGGCCCCCAAGTTTTAGGGTGTCATTGTTCATTGCCCCCCAAGTGTCAGTGTGTCATTGTTCTGGGGCCCCAAAGTGTTAGGGTGTCATTGTTCTGGGACTCCCAAGTGTCAGGGTGTCATTGTTCTGGGACCCCCAAGTGTCAGGGTGTCATTGTTCTGGGACCCCCAAGTGTCAGGGTGTCATTGTTCTGGGACCCCCTAGTGTCAGGGTGTCATTGTTCTGCACCCCAAGTGTCAGGGTGTCATTGTTCTGTGACCCCCTAGTGTCAGGGTGTCATTGTTCTGCACCCCAAGTGTCAGGGTGTCATTGTTCTGTGCTCCCAAGTTTCAGGTTGTCATTGTTATGGGGCCCCAAAGTGTCAGGGTGCTATTGTTCTTGGGCCCCCAGGTGTCAGGGTGTCATTGTTCTTGGACCCCCAAGTGTTAGGGTGTCATTGTTCTGGGGCCCCCAAGTGTCAGAGTGGCATTGTTCTGTGACCCCCAAGTGTCAGGGTGTCATTGTTCTGCATCCCCCAAGTGTCAGGCTGTCATTGTTCTGCACCCCCAAGTGTCAGAGTGTCATTGTTCTGGGACCCCCAAGTGTTAGAGTCTCATTGATCTGGGACCACCAAGTGTCAGGGTGCCATTGTTCTGCACCCCCCAAGTGTCAGGGTGTCATTGTTCTGGGACCCCCAAGTGTTGGGGTGTCATTGTTGTGGGACCCCCTAGTGTCAGGGTGTCATTGTTCTGGGACCCCCTAGTGTCAGGGTGTCATTGTTCTGCACCCCCCAAGTGTCAGGGTGTCATTGTTCTGTGCTCCCAAGTGTCAGGGTGTCATTGTTATGGGGCCCCAGGTGTCAGGGTGTCATTGTTCTTGGACCCCCAAGTGTTAGGGTGTCATTGTTCTTCACCCCCAAGTGTCAGTGTGTCATTGTTCTACACCCCCCAAGTGTCAGGGTGTCATTGTTCTGGGCCCCCAAGTGTCAGGGTGTAATTGTTCTGGGACCCCCAAGTGTCAGGGTGTCATTGTTCTGGGACCCCCAAGTGTCAGGGTGTCATTGTTCTGCACCCTCCAAGTGTCAGGGTGTCATTGTTCTGCACCCCCCAAGTGTCAGGGTGTCATTGTTCTGCACACCGCAAGTGTCAGTGTGTCATTGTTCAGTGCCCCCCAATTGTCAGGGTGTCATGGTTCTGGGGCCCCCAAGTGTTATGGTGTCAATGTTCTGGGGCCCCCAAGTGTCAGGGTGTCATTGTTCTGAGACCCCCAACTGTCATGGTGTCATTGATCTGGGACCCCCAAGTGTCAGGGTGTCATTGTTCTGGGGCCCCCAAGTGTCAGGGTGTCATTGTTCTGGGGCCCCCAAGTGTCAGGGTGTCATTGTTCTGGGGCCCCAAGTGTCAGGGTGTCATTGTTCTGGGACCCCCAAGTGTTGGGGTGTCATTGTTCTGGGACCTCCAAGTGTCAGGGTGTCATTGTTCTGGGACCCCCAAGTGTAAGGGTGTCATTGTTCTGGGGCCCCCAAGTGTCAAGGTGTCATTGTTCTGGGGCCCCCAAGTGTCAGGTTGTAATTGTTCTGGGACCCCCATATGTCAGGTTGTCATTGTTCTGGGCCCCCAAGTGTCATGGTGTCATTTTTCTGGGACCCACAAGTGTTGGGGTGTCATTGTTCTGGGGCCCCCACGTGTCAGGGTGTTATTGTTCTGGGCCCCCAAGTGTCAGGATGTCATTGTTCTGGGGCCCCAGGTGAACTCTTCAGCAGAGAAGCCCCCTTTCTATGTTGCAGTTCCCAGGCTCGGTGGATGAAAAGGGTGCAATGTAACGTTGTGTATTCAGTATATTGGAGGAATGATACTTTGTGTCTTTTCAGGATCAGTTTCGGGATGCGACTATTTTTGTGAAGGATTCTGGATTTTCTGGATTGTTCAGTGCCCCCCAATTGTCAGGGTGTCATGGTTCTGGGGCCCCCAAGTGTCAGGGTGTCATTGTTCTGGGGCCCCAAGTGTCAGGGTGTCATTGTTCTGGGACCCCCAACTGTCATGGTGTCATTGATCTGGGACCCCCAAGTGTCAGGGTGTCATTGTTCTGGGGCCCCCAAGTGTCAGGGTGTCATTGTTCTGGGGCCCCAAGTGTCAGGGTGTCATTGTTCTGGGACCCCCAAGTGTCAGGGTGTCATTGTTCTGGGACCCCCAAGTGTCAGGGTGTCATTGTTCTGGGGCCCCCAAGTGTCAGGGTGTCATTGTTCTGGGGCCCCCAAGTGTCAGGGTGTCATTGTTCTGGGGCCCCAAGTGTCAGGGTGTCATTGTTCTGGGACCCCCAAGTGTCAGGGTGTCATTGTTCTGGGGCCCCAAGTGTCAGGGTGTCATTGTTCTGGGACCCCCAAGTGTTGGGGTGTCATTGTTCTGGGACCTCCAAGTGTCAGGGTTGTCATTGTTCTGGGCCCCCAAGTGTCATGGTGTCATTGTTCTGGGACCCACAAGTGTTGGGGTGTCATGGTTCTGGGGCCCCCAAGTGTTATGGTGTCAATGTTCTGGGGCCCCCAAGTGTCAGGGTGTCATTGTTCTGGGACCCCCAACTGTCATGGTGTCATTGATCTGGGACCCCCAAGTATCAGGGTGTCATTGTTCTGGGGCCCCCAAGTGTCAGGGTGTCATTGTTCTGGGGCCCCCAAGTGTCAGGGTGTCATTGTTCTGGGGCCCCAAGTGTCAGGGTGTCATTGTTCTGGGACCCCCAAGTGTCAGGGTGTCATTGTTCTGGGACCCCCAAGTGTCAGGGTGTCATTGTTCTGGGGCCCCCAAGTGTCAGGGTGTCATTGTTCTGGGGCCCCCAAGTGTCAGGGTGTCATTGTTCTGGGGCCCCAAGTGTCAGGGTGTCATTGTTCTGGGACCCCCAAGTGTCAGGGTGTCATTGTTCTGGGGCCCCAAGTGTCAGGGTGTCATTGTTCTGGGACCCCCAAGTGTTGGGGTCTCATTGTTCTGGGACCTCCAAGTGTCAGGGTTGTCATTGTTCTGGGCCCCCAAGTGTCATGGTGTCATTGTTCTGGGACCCACAAGTGTTGGGGTGTCATTGTTCTGGGACCTCCAAGTGTCATGGTGTCATTTTTCTGGGGCCCCCAAGTGTCAGGGTGTCATTGTTCTGGGCCCCCAAGTGTCAGGATGTCATTGTTCTGAGGCCCCAGGTGAACTCTTCAGCAGAGAAGCCCCCTTTCTATGTTGCAGTTCCCAGGCTCGGTGGATGAAAAGGGTGCAATGTATCGTTGTGTATTCAGTATATTGGAGGAATGATACTTTGTGTCTTTTCAGGATCAGGATCAGTTTCGGGATGCGACTATTTTTGTGAAGGATTCTGGATTTTCGAATAATGAACCAGACAGCAAACTCCAATACGAAAAATTTGGGGTTTTTCGGGGCTCTCCCATCCCCAAATTTTATTTCCCTCAACCCCAAAAGTGAGGCCGGCTACGGAAGGTGCCGCTACGTCTCCCGACAACAACCAAATCCACCGTATGAAATACAAAGGAATGAAAATTAATAATGAATGAAAATTACAAATTCAATAAAGGAGAACTAAAGGCAAAACCTTTTCTGTTATGTTTTTGGATAAAATAAGGGGGAGGGGCTACATCCTATTGGTAAGATTTCCCTTCACTTCCTGTTCTATATCCTAAACAGGATGTGAGAGAATATCCTTGTTGGCCCCATTGGAAGATTTTCCCGCTATTCCTGTTCTGGTGACAACCCAAAATTTTGCGAAGTTACTTTCAATGAGCATGGTCATCAGTAGGGAATTGAGCCGAACACCCCCCTGTTTGGTTCACACCAGAACATGCAAACAGGCAAAAAAATTGTTCGAACACGCAAACACAGTTAAAGTCAATGGGACACGAACATGAATAATCAAAAGTGCTAATTTTAAAGGCTTATATGCAAGTTATTGTCATAAAAAGTGTTTGGGGACCCGGGTCCTGCCCCAGGGGACATGGATCAATGCAAAAAAAAGTTTTAAAAATGGCCATTTTTTCGGGAGCAGTGATTTTAATAATGCCTAAAGTGAAACAATAAAACTGTAATATTCCTTTAAATTTCGTGCCTGGGGGGGTGTCTATTGTATGCCTGTAAAGGGGCGCATGTTTCCCGTGTTTAGAACAGTCTGACAGCAAAATGACATTTCAAAGGAAAAAAGTAATTTAAAACTACCCGCGGCTATTAATGAATTGCTGGTCTGACAATACACATAAAAGTTCATTGATACAAACAGCATGGGAATTCCTCACAGGGGTACCCCAAACCAAAATTTAAAAAAAATCGTGTGGGGGTACCCTAAATTCCATACCAGGCCCTTCAGGTCTGGTATGGATTTTAAGGGGAACCCCGCGCCAAAATGTAAAAAAAATGGCATGGGGTCTCCCCAAAAATCCATACCCGACCCTTATCTGAGCACACAACCTGGCAGGCCACAAGAAAAGAGGGGGGACAAGAGAGTGCCCCCCCTCCTGAACTGTACCAGGCCACATGCCCTCAACATTGGGAGGGTGCTTTGGGGTAGCCCCCAAAACACCTTGTCCCCATGTTGATTAGGACAAGGGCCTCATCCCCACAACCCTGGCCGGTGGTTGTCGGGGTCTGCGGGTGGGGGGCTTATCGGAATCTGGAAGCCCCCTTTAACAAGAGGACCCCCAGATCCTGGACCCCCCCCCTGTGTGAAATGGTAAGGGCCTACCATTTCACAAAAAAGTGTCAAAAGTGTTAAAAATGACAAGAGACAATTTTTGACAATCCCTTTATTTACACCCCCCTCTGACGCACGGTGACTTCCCTGTCTGCCCCCCTTTGACGTCACGGGGAATGCTACAGGGAAGTTCCCGTGTGCCAGAGGGGGCGGGGTCACCGGGTGGCCCTGCCATCAGTTAATTAAGAACCATCAGAAGAGGAGAAGCATCATACAGTCTGCTGTCAGACTGTTCTAAACATGGGAAACATGCGCCCCTTTACAGGAATACTATAGACACACCCAGGTATGAAATTAAAAGGAATATTACACTTTTATTGTTTGACTTTAAGCATTATTAAAATCACTGCTCCTGAAAAAAACGGCCATTTTTAAAACTTTTTTTTGCATTGATCCATGTCCCCTGGGGCAGGACCCAGGTCTCCAAACACTTTTTATGACAATACCATGCATATAAGCCTTTAAAATGAGCACTTTTGATTTCTCCCATAGACTTTTAAAGGGTGTTCCGCGGCTTTCGAATTTGCCGTGAACACCCAAAATTGTCCACTGTACAGCAAACTGGCGAACAGCCAATGTTCGAGTCGAACATGAGTTTGACTCGAACTCAAAGCTCATCCCTATTCACCAGGGCAAATATAGAGGAGGAATCTCCCTAATGGGGAAGACCATTCTCAGCTCTCACAGAAAGATTCCTTTCAGTGAGACCATACACTATGTAATCTGATTGTACAATAGTAGTAAAAAAGCCCAGAAGGGTAAAGCTGAGCTAGAAACAAATATAAGAAACTAGAAATGAAACCAATACAAAAAAAGCTGCCAGCACCAGAAGTCTAAATACAAAACTCAAGCAAGTGGGAAAAGGTATGGGTGCAGCGCTGGTGTGAGTGAAATGCCTGAAATGAATGAATGAGGAAAAAAATCATACGTCTGCATGTAGGAAAATTCAAACGTGGGTTCACTAAACATAATTTATCCAGGCATTATGCCAAATACCATGACAAAAAACTCAAATGACGCTTTTTTACCTATTGATAAATTTCATTCCCACTGGAGGGGTACTAACAAGATTAGATCCATTTCTAGGCTCGAAACTAAGTGGATTTTTAACATGAGATCATATGTGCCATTTGGCTTAAACGTTGATTGGGGTATAAATTGCTTTATCAACCATGATTAACCACTTCAGCCCCGGAAGGATTTACCCCCTTCCTGACCAGAGCACTTTTTACAATTTGGCACTGCGTCGCTTTAACTGCTAATTGCGCAGTCATGCAATGCTGTACCCAAACAAAATTTGCGTCCTTTTCTTCCCACAAATAGAGCTTTCATTTGATGCTATTTGATCAACTCTGCGGTTTTTATTTTTTGCGCTATAAACGGAAAAAGACCAAAAATTTTGAAAAAAAAATGATATTTTCTACATTTTGTTATAAAAAAAACAATAAACTCAATTTTAGTCATACATTTAGGCCAAAATGTATTCAGCCACATGTCTTTGGTAAAAAAATGTCAATAAGCGTATATTTATTGGTTTTGCAAAAGTTATAGCGTCTACAAACTAGGGTACATTTTCTGGAATTTACACAGCTTTTAGTTTATGACTGCCTATGTCATTTCTTGAGGTGCTAAAATGGCAGGGCAGTACAAAACCCCCCCAAATGACCCCATTTTGGAAAGGAGACACCCCAAGGAAATTGCTGAGAGGCATGTTGAGCCCATTGAATATTATTTTTTTTGTCCAAGTGATTGAATAATGACAAAAAAAAAAAAATTAGAAAAAGTTGTCACTAAATGATATATTGCTCACACATGCCATGGGCATATGTGGAATTGCACCCCAAAATACATTTAGCTGCTTCTCCTGAGTATGGTGATACCACATGTGTGGGACTTTTGGGAGCCTAGCCGCGTACGGGGCCCCGAAAACCAATCACCGCCTTCAGGATTTCTAAGGGTGTAAATTTTTGATTTCACTTCTCACTACCTATCACAGTTTCCAAGGCCATAAAATGCCAAGATGGCACACCCCCGCAAATGACCCCATTTTGGAAAGTAGACACCCCAAGCTATTTGCTGAGAGGCATGGTGAGTATTTTGCAGCTCTCATTTGTTTTTGAAAATGAAGACAGAAAAGAAAAATGTATTTTTTTTCTTTTTTCAAATTTCAAAACTTTGTGACAAAAAGCGAAGTCTGCAAAATACTCACCATACCTCTCAGCCAGGGATGAGCCAAACACCCCCATGTTCGGTTCGCACCAGAACTTGCGAACAGGCAAAAAATTTGTTTGAACACACGAACACCGTTAAAGTCTATGGGACACGAACATGAATAATCAAAAGTGCTAATTTTAAAGGCTTATATGCAAGTTATTGTCATAATATGTGTTTGGGGACCTGGGTCCTGCCCTAGGGGACATGGATCAATGCAAAAAAAAGTTTTAAAAATGGCCGTTTTTTCAGGAGCAGTGATTTTAATAATGATTAAAGTGAAACAATAAAAGTGTAATATTCCTTTAAATTTCGTACCTGGGGGTTTCTATAGTATGCCTTTAAAGGGGTGCATGTTTTCCATTTTTAGAACAGTCTGACAGCAAAATGACATTTTAAAGGAAAAAAAGTAATTTAAAACTACTTGCGGCTATTAAGGAATTGCCGGTCCGACAATACACATAAAAATTCATTGATAAAAAACGGCATGGGCATTCCCCACAGGGGAACCCCAAACCAAGATTAAAAAAAATGACGTGGGGGTCCCCCTAAATTCCATACCAGGCCCTTCAGGTCTGGTATGGATATTAAGGGGAACCCCGTGCCAAAATTAAAAAAAAAATGGCATGGGGTCCCCCTCAAAATCTATACCAGACCCTCCAGCTCCCACTGTGTGACTCTTCTCTCTTCATCTTCTTCTCTTCATCTTATTTTCATGTTCGCTCCGCATCCATGATGGAATGGAGGGAGGCTCCCACTGTGTGACGCTTCTCCTTTTCTGACGGTTCTTAAATAACAGGGGGCGGGGCCACCTGGTGACCCTGCCCCCTCTGACGCACGGGGACTTGACGGGACTTCCCTGTGGCATTCCCCATGATGTCAGAGAGGGGCAGGGTCACCCATTACGTAACCCTGCCCCCTTCTGACATCACAGGGAATGCCACAAGGAAGTCCCCATCAAGTCCCCGTGCATCAGAGGGGGCGGGGTCACCAAGTGGCTCCGCCCCCCCATTATTTAAGAACCATCAGAAGTGGAGAAGCGTCACACAGCGGGAGCCTCCCTCCATGCCATCATGGATGCGGAGCGGCCCCAAAAGAAGATGAAGACAAGAAGATGAAGAGAAGAAGATGAAGAGAGAAGCGTCACACAGCGGGAGCCTCCCTCCATGCCATCATGGATGTGGAGCTACCTGAGGAGAAGAAGGGAAGAAGACACCGATGCTGCGAAGGAAGATGCCGGACGAGAACACCGGAGGAAGAACCAGAAGAACCAGAAGAAGAAGAAGATGTAGGAAGAAACCAAAGGAAGATAGAAGATAGAAGAAAGAAGAAACTAGATAGAAGAAGCATTTAAATAAAGGAATGTCAAAAACTGTCTCTTGTCATTTTTAACATTTTTGACACTTTTTTAGTGAAATGGTAGGGGTACAGTACCCCCTTACCATTTCACACAGGGGGAGGGCCGGAATCTGGGGGTTTCTTTGTTAAAGGGGGCTTCCAGATTCCGATAAGCCCCCCACCCGCAGACCCCCACAACCACCGGCCAGGGTTGTGGGGATGAGGCCCTTGTTCTCATCAACATGGGGACAAGGTGTTTTGGGGGGCTACCCCAAAGCACCCTTCCAATGTTAAGGGCATGTGGCCTGGTACGGTTCAGGAGGGGGGGTGCTCACTCGTCCCCTCCTCTTTTCCTGCGGCCTGCCAGGTTGCATGCTCGGATAAGGGTCTGGTATGGATTTTTGGGGGTACCCCACGCCGTTATTTTTTTTTAAATTTTGGCACGAGGTTCCCCTTAAAATCCATACCAGAGCTGAAGGCTCTGGTATAGATTTTGAGGGGGACCCCACACCATTTTTTTTTTTTAAATTTTGGCTCGGGGTTCCCCTGTGGGGAATTTCCATGCTGTTTTTATCAATGAACTTTTATGTGTATTGTCGGACCGGCAATTCATTAATAGCTGCGAGTAGTTTTAAATGACTTTTTTTCCTTTGAAATGTCATTTTGCTGTCAGACTGTTCTAAACACGGGAAACATGCACCTCTTTACAGGCATACTATAGACACCCCCCAGGTACGAAATTTAAAGGGATATTACACTTCTATTGTTTCACTTTAAGCATTATTAAAATCACTGCTCCCGAAAAAATGGCCGTTTTTAAAACTTTTTTTGCATTGATCCATGTCCCCTGGGGCAGGACCCAGGTCCCCAAACACTTTTTATGACAATACCATGAATATAAGCCTTTACATAGTTACATAGTTACATAGTAGGCGAGGTTGAAAAAAGACACAAGTCCATCAAGTCCAACCTATGTGTGTCATTATGTGTCAGTATTACATTATATATCCCTGTATGTTGCGGTCAATCAGGTGCTTATCTAATAGTTTCTTGAAGCTATCAATGCTCCCCGCTGAGACCACCACCTGTGGAAGGGAATTCCACAACCTTGCCGCTCTTACAGTAAAGAACCCTCTACGTAGTTTAAGGTTAAACCTCTTTTCTTCTAATTTTAATGAGTGGCTGCGAGTCTTGCTAAACTCTCTTCTGCGAAAAAGTTTTATCCCTATTGTGGGGTCACCAGTACAGTATTTGTGAATTGAAATCATATCCCCTCTCAACCGTCTCTTCTCCAGAGAGAATAAGTTCAGTTCTTGCAACCTTTCCTCATAACTAAGATCCTCCAGACCCTTTATTGGCTTTGTTGCCCTTGTTTGTACTCGCTCCATTTCCAGTACATCCTTCCTGAGGACTGGTGCCCAGAACTGGACAGCATACTCCAGGTGCGGCCAGACCAGAGCCTTGTAGAGCGGGAGAATTATCGTTTTATCTCTGTAGTTGATCCCCCTTTTAATGCCAATATTCTGTTTGCTTTGTTAGCAGCAGCTTGGCATTGCATGCCATTGCTGGGCATATCATCTACTAGGGCCCCCAGGTCCTTTTCCATCCTAGATTCCCCCAGAGGTTCTCCCCCCAGTGTATAGATTGCATTCATATTTTTGCCACCCAAATGCATCATTTTACATTTTTCTACATTGAACCTCATTTTCCATGTAGTTGCACACCCCATTAATTTGTTCAGGTCTTTTTGCAAGGTTTCCACATCCTGCAGAGAAGTTATTGCCCTGCTTAGCTTAGGATCGTCTGCAAATACAGAGATTGAACTGTTTATCCCATCCTCCAGATCGTTTATGAACAAATTAAATAGGATTGGTCCCAGTACAGAACCCTGGGGAACCCCACTACCCACCCCTGACCATTCTGAGTACTCCCCATTTATCACCACCCTCTGAACTCGCCCTTGTAGCCAGTTTTCAATCCATGTACTCACCCTATGGTCCATGCCAACGCACCTTATTTTGTACAGTAAACGTTTATGGGGAACTGTGTCAAATGCTTTTGCAAAATCCAGATACATCACGTGTTTAAAATTAGCACTTTTTATTTCTCCCATAGACTTTTAAAGGGTGTTCCGTGGCATTCGAATTTGCCGCGAACAACCCAAATTGTTCGCTATTCAGCGAAATGGCGAACAGCCGATGTTCGAGCCGAACATGAATTTGACTCAAACTCGAAGCTCATCCCTATTCTCAGCAAATAGCTTGGGGTGTCTACTTTCCAAAATGGGGTCATTTGGAGCAGGGGCGGATCCAGGGGGGGCAATGGGGCAATTGCACCCCCCCGAGAACATACGAGCAGGTGAGCCGACGGGTGAGCGAGTAATCTTGCCGCCGGCCTGGGGTGGGCGGCTGGAGTGTGACTGAGGCTGAGCGAGGCAGCGAGCAGGCAGGTGTTGAAGCCGCTCCCCTTCTGAATATGTGACTAAAGGGACGTTGCGTCGTGGCCATCTTGGTACTCCCGCACTAGGGATGAGCCGAACACCCCCCTGTTCGGTTCGCACCAGAACATGCGAACAGGAAAAAAATTCGTTCGAACACGCGAACACCGTTAAAGTCTATGGGACACGAACATGAATAATCAAAAGTGCTAATTTTAAAGGCTAATATGCAAGTTATTGTCAATAAAAGTGTTTGGGGACCTGGGTCCTGCCCCAGGAGACATGAATCAATGCAAAAAAAAGTTTCAAAAACGGCCGTTTTTTCAGGAGCAGTGATTTTAATAATGCTTAAAGTCAAACAATAAAAGTGTAATATCCCTTTAAATTTCATACCTGGGGGGTGTCTATAGTATGCCTGTAAAGGGGCGCATGTTTCCCGTGTTTAGAACAGTCTGACAGCAAAATGACATTTTGAAGGAAAAAACACATTTAAAACTACCCGCGGCTATTGCATTGCTGACAATACACATAGAAGTTCATTGATAAAAACGGCATGGGAATTCCCCACAGGGCAACCCCGAACCAAAATTAAAAAAAAAAAATGATGTGGGAGTCCCCCTAAATTCCATACAAGGCCCTTCAGGTCTGGTATGGATATTAAGGGGAACCCCAGCCAAAATTTAAAAAAAAAATTGACGTGGGGTTCCCCCTAAATTCCATACCAGACCCTTCAGGTCTGGTATGGATTTTAAGGGGAACCCCGCGCCAAAAAAAAAAAAAAAAAACGGCGTGGGGTCCCCCTAAAAATCCATACCAGACCCTTATCCGAGCACGCAACCTGGCAGGCCGCAGGAAAAGAGGGGGGGACGAGAGTGCGGCCCCCCCCCCTCCTGAACCGTACCAGGCCACATGCCCTCAACATTGGGAGGGTGCTTTGGGGTAGCCCCCCAAAACACCTTGTCCCCATGTTGATGAGGACAAGGGCCTCATCCTCACAACCGTGGCCGGTGGTTGTGGGGGTCTGCAGGCGGGGGGCTTATCGGAATCTGGAAGCCCCCTTTAACAAGGGGACCCCCAGATCCCGGCCCCCCCCTGTGTGAAATGGTAAGGGGGTACTTACCCCTACCATTTCACTAAAAAACTGTCAAAAATGTTAAAAATGACAAGAGACAGTTTTTGACAATTCCTTTATTTAAATGCTTCTTCTTTCTTCCTTCATCTTCTTCTTCTTCTGGTTCTTCTGGCTCTTCTGGTTCTTCCTCCGGCGTTCTCGTCCAGCATCTCCTCCGCGGCGTCTTCTATCTTCTTCTCCTCGGGCCGCTCCGCACCCATGGCATGAGGGGGGAGGCTCCCGCTCTTCTCTTCATCTTCTTCTCTTCTTCATCTTCTTCTTCATCTTCTTCTTCCTTCTTCTCTTCTTCATGTCTTCTCCGGGCCGCTCCGCAGCCATGCTGTGGCATGGAGGGAGGCTCCCGCTGTGTGACGGCGTCTCTTCGTCTGACGGTTCTTAAATAACGGGGGGCGGGGCCACCCGGGGACCCCGCCCCCCTCTGACGCACGGTGACTTGACGGGACTTCCCTGTGACGTCACGGGGAATGCCACAGGGAAGTCCCGTCATGTCACCGTGCGTCAGAGGGGGGCGGGGTCACCGGGTGGCCCCGCCCCCCGTTATTTAAGAACCGTCAGACGAAGAGACGCCGTCACACAGCGGGAGCCTCCCTCCATGCCAGCATGGCTGCGGAGCGGCCCGCAGAAGACATGAAGAAGAGAAGAAGGAAGAAGAAGATGAAGAAGAGAAGAAGATGAAGAGAAGAGCGGGAGCCTCCCCCCTCATGCCATGGGTGCGGAGCGGCCCGAGGAGAAGAAGATAGAAGACGCCGCGGAGAAGATGCTGGACGAGAACGCCGGAGGAAGAACCAGAAGAGCCAGAAGAACCAGAAGAAGAAGAAGATGAAGGAAGAAAGAAGAAGCATTTAAATAAAGGAATTGTCAAAAACTGTCTCTTGTCATTTTTAACATTTTTGACAGTTTTTTAGTGAAATGGTAGGGGTAAGTACCCCCTTACCATTTCACACAGGGGGGGGGCCGGGATCTGGGGGTCCCCTTGTTAAAGGGGGCTTCCAGATTCCGATAAGCCCCCCGCCCGCAGACCCCCACAACCACCGGCCACGGTTGTGAGGATGAGGCCCTTGTCCTCATCAACATGGGGACAAGGTGTTTTGGGGGGCTACCCCAAAGCACCCTCCCAATGTTGAGGGCATGTGGCCTGGTACGGTTCAGGAGGGGGGGGGGCCGCACTCTCGTCCCCCCCTCTTTTCCTGCGGCCTGCCAGGTTGCGTGCTCGGATAAGGGTCTGGTATGGATTTTTAGGGGGACCCCACGCCGTTTTTTTTTTTTTTTTTGGCGCGGGGTTCCCCTTAAAATCCATACCAGACCTGAAGGGTCTGGTATGGAATTTAGGGGGAACCCCACGTCAATTTTTTTTTTAAATTTTGGCTGGTGTTCCCCTTAATATCCATACCAGACCTGAAGGGCCTTGTATGGAATTTAGGGGGACCCCCACATCATTTTTTTTTTTTATTTTGGTTCGGGGTTCCCCTGTGGGGAATTCCCATGCCGTTTTTATCAATGAACTTCTATGTGTATTGTCGGCAATGCAATAGCCGCGGGTAGTTTTAAATGAGTTTTTTCCTTCCAAATGTCATTTTGCTGTCAGACTGTTCTAAACACAGGAAACATGCGCCCCTTTACAGGCACACTATAGACACCCCTCAGGTACGAAATTTAAAGGGATATTACACTTTTATTGTTTGACTTTAAGCATTAATAAAATCACTGCTCCTGAAAAAACGTCCGTTTTTAAAACTTTTTTTGCATTGATCCATGTCCCCTGGAGCAGGACCCAGGTCCCCAAACACTTTTTATGACAATAACTTGCATATAAGCCTTTAAAATTAGCACTTTTGATTTCTCCCATAGACTTTTAAAGGGTGTTCCGCGGCATTCGAATTTGCCGCGAACACCCCAAATTGTTCGCTGTTCGGCGAACTTGCGAACAGCCAATGTTCGAGTAGAACATGAGTTCGACTCGAACTCGAAGCTCATCCCTATCCCGCACTCGTCCACAGTAAGCCTAGTGTTTGTAAGTCGGCAAGCGGACATCTTTATACACCCACCAGAGTCTTGCTTATCACAGTTATTTTTAACAGTAAACTCAACTTATATTTCACTAAATAAGCTGAGTTTACTGCTAAAAATAACTGTGAAACGCAAGACTCCGGTTGGTGTACAAAGATGTCTGCTTGCCGACTTCTAACTCTAGTCTTACTGCTGACAAGTGAGGGTGTACCAAGATGGCCGCAATGCAACATGCTTTTGCATGCATATTCTGATGAGTTACATGAGGTAATGAGTTACATTATCTCTCACTGCCTGCCCTCACTCTGGGACACATCCACTGGCAAGTGACAATCCGCATGTTGTGGCAGGCGACAATGGCAAGTGACAATCCGCATGTTGTGGCAGGCGACATTGGCAAGTGACAATCCGCATCTTGTGGCAGGCGACATTGTCAAGTGACAATCCGCATCTTGGGGCAGGCGACATTGGCAAGTGACAATCCGCATCTTGCGGCAGGCGACATTGGCAAGTGGCAATCCGCATCTTGTGGCAGGCGACATTGGCAAGTGACAATCCACATCTTGTGGCAGGCGACATTGGCAAGTGACAATCCACATCTTGTGGCAGGCGACATTGGCAAGTGACAATTCGCATGTTGTGGCAGCCAACGGTGGCAAGTGACACGCTGTATCTGGTGGCAGGCGACGGTAACAAGTGACACACTCGGGGCTCCCAATGATTCTGCATTATGGTGAGTTGAACGATTTCATTTTACATTACAATGTAATAATATAAATAATGCGCTTCAATCATCCTGACACCACATCAACCATGGTGCTGTGATGATTGAAGCGCCAACACCAGCCATTGCCCCGACAAATTGCCCGCAAAATTTTATGGCAGTGCCCCTCCCGAGACTAGGCTCTGGATCCGCCCCTGATGCCACCATGGATGCGGAGCAGCCCGAGGAGAAGGGAAGAAGACACAGTGGAGGAGATGCCAGACGAGAACACTGGAGGAAGAACCAGAAGAGCCAGAAGAACCAGAAGAAGAAGATGGAGGAAGAAACCGAAGGAAAATAGAAGATAGAAGAAAGAAGAAAGAAGAAGCATTTAAATAAAGAAATTGTCAAAAACAGTCTCTTGTCATTTTTAACATTTTTGACAGTTTTTTAGTGAAATGGTAGGTACCCCTTACCATTTCACACAGGGGGAGGGCTAGGATCTGGGGGTCCCCTTGTTAAAGGGGGCTTTCAGATTCCGATAAGCCCCCACCCGCAGACCCCCACAACCACCGGCCAGGGTTGTGGGGATGAGGCCCTTGTCCTCATCAACATGGGGACAAGGTGTTTTGGGGGCTACCCCAAAGCACCCTCCCAATGTTGAGGGCATGTGGCCTGGTACGGTTCTCTCGCCCCCCCCTCTTTTCCTGCAGCCTGCCAGGTAGCATGCTCAGATAAGGGTCTGGTATGGATCTTTAGGGGGACCCCATGCCGGTTTTTTTTTTAATTTTGGCCGGGGTTCCCCTTAATATCCATACCAGACCTGAAGGGCATGGAATTTAGGTGGACCCCCACGTCATTTTTTTTTAAATTTTGGTTCGGGGTTCCCCTGTGGGGAATTTACATGCTGTTTTTATCAATGAACTTCTATGTGTATTGTCGGACCAGCAATGCATTAATAGCCGCGAGTAGTTTTAAATGACTTTTTTTCCTTTGACATGTCATTTTTAAGACAGTTCTAAACACGGGAAACATGCGCCCCTTTACAGGCATATTATAGACATCCCCCAGGTACGAAATTTAAAGGGATATTACACTTTTATTGTTTGACTTTAAGCATTATTAAAATCACTGCTCCCGAAAAAACGGCCGTTTTTAAAACTTTTTTTGCATTGATCCATGTCCCCTGAGGCAGGACCCAGGTTCCCAAACACTTTTTATGACAATACCATGCATATAAGCCTTTAAAATTAGCACTTTTGATTATTCATGTTCGTGTCCCATAGACTTTAACGGTGTTCCTGTGTTCGAACAAATGTTTTACCCGTTCGCATGTTCTGGTGCGAACCGAACAGGGGGGTGTTCGGCTCATCCCTAGCGTGTAATTACAATTTTGATGCAATACTTTGCAGCAGGGCTCATTCCTGCGCTTCAACTAGAGTATCTGTGAGGGATTGCAGTGTTGTGGCACTAGTGCCTAAGGCCCAATTTTTCTGCCCCTGTTCAACAGTTACATGTAATTACAATTCTTGATATAATATTTCACAGCAGGGCCCATTTCTGCGACCACCAAGAGTAACTGTAAGGACTTACAATTTGTGGCAACACCAACATCTAAGGCCCAAATTTCTGCTGAGTATATAGGGCAGGACCCTACTTTCATACATCCAACTTACAAACAACTCCTACTTGCAAATGGAAGGAGACAACCTGAAGTGAGATGAAATCTACCCCTAGGAAGGAAAATTCTCTCCTGTAAGAGTTAATATGGGAAAAACGTGTCTCCTCTCCACTGATGCTTTATCACCAATCCTTGTTACACTAAAAATCCTTGTTCCTCCGCAAGATGTCCACCATCTCCACCATCTCTACAAAGGCCTTTATTGGAGGCCTTAAATCTCCTCCTCCAGGACCGGGTCATTTCAGGCTCCGGGCTCTCCTCCTCCTCGTTACTGGAATAATTTCCACACACCTGCAGTTTCTCCTCCATGTTGCTCCTACTGCGCACCAAAGAGAGAAGGGGCGAGAAAGAACGTTAGGGGCGGGCGACACGAGCGGAGTTTCACGCATGCGCAGTGTATATCAAGCTAACACGTACGTGTCGTACGTACGTTCTGTGTGTGTGGAGGAAGGACGAACGGAAGTCGCGAGCGTGCTAAACGAAGGTAAAATTTGAACTTGGCCCATCACAGTGGCCTATACTGCTTCAAGATTGAGGCCTATATTGGGATAAGATAATGAGAGTTTAGGCTGACATTAGTGTTTTTGTCTTGTGTATTGTCTTCCAGCAAATATGAATCACTTTAAGGACCCAGAATTCATGGCCAGTTTCATAGACAGGTACAGGGAGATGAGGAATTTGTGGTAGGTGAAACACAGCTTATATTATAATAAACAAGCTAGGAGGTCAACACTGGAGAAACTTCTGGAATTTGTGAAGACTCGGGTCCCCGATGCAACCATCCTGTTCTTGGAAAATAAAATTGGGATCTTGAGGAACATGTATAAGAAGTAGGGATGAGCTTCGTGTTCGAGTCGAACCCATGTTCGACTCGAACATCGGCTGTTCGACCGTCCGTCGAATTGCGAACGTTATGGGCCGTTCGCGCCAAATTCGTGTGGCGCGTCACGGCCCATAATTCACTGCGGCATCGCAGTGCATTGCTGGCTGATGATTGGCCAAGCATGCACTATGACCCGCATGCTTGGCCAATCACAGCGCCGTCAGTAGAGAGAGCTGTAATTGGCCAAAGCCAGGGTGGCTTTGGCCAATTATGGCTCAGGGGATTTAGTACACGCCCCACACTATATAAGGCCGCCTGCACGGCGGCCCTGTGTAGTGTGTTCCGGTGTGCTGATAGAGAGAGAGACAGACAGTGTCATTTGATTTGAGAGCTAGATTAGGCTAGATCTGTTCCTGCTCTTTACATTTAGTGCAGTGCGTCCTGCTCACAGTGTTCAGCTAGATCTGTTCCTGCTCTTTACATTTAGTGCAGTGCGTCCTGCTCACAGTGTTCAGCTAGATCCGTTCCTGCTATTTACATTTAGTGCAGTGCGTCCTGCTCACAGTGTTCAGCTAGATCCGTTCCTGCTATTTACATTTAGTGCAGTCAGTGCGTCCTGCTCACAGTGTTCAGCTAGATCCGTTCCTGCTATTTACATTTAGTGCAGTGCGTCCTGCTCACAGTGTTCAGCTAGATCCGTTCCTGCTATTTACATTTAGTGCAGTGCGTCCTGCTCACAGTGTTCAGCTAGATCCGTTCCTGCTATTTACATTTAGTGCAGTGCGTCCTGCTCACAGTGTTCAGCTAGATCCGTTCCTGCTATTTACATTTAGTGCAGTGCGTCCTGCTCACAGTGTTCAGCTAGATCCGTTCCTGCTATTTACATTTAGTGCAGTGCGTCCTGCTCACAGTGTTCAGCTAGATCCGTTCCTGCTATTTACATTTAGTGCAGTCAGTGCGTCCTGCTCACAGTGTTCAGCTAGATCCGTTCCTGCTATTTACATTTAGTGCAGTGCGTCCTGCTCACAGTGTTCAGCTAGATCCGTTCCTGCTATTTACATTTAGTGCAGTGCGTCCTGCTCACAGTGTTCAGCTAGATCCGTTCCTGCTATTTACATTTAGTGCAGTGCGTCCTGCTCACAGTGTTCAGCTAGATCCGTTCCTGCTATTTACATTTAGTGCAGTGCGTCCTGCTCACAGTGTTCAGCTAGATCTGTTCCTGCTATTTACATTTAGTGCAGTGCGTCCTGCTCACAGTGTTCAGCTAGATCCGTTCCTGCTATTTACATTTAGTGCAGTCAGTGCGTCCTTGTCAGGAAAAGCCCTCTTGCAGTTTTAAACGAATGCCTGTGCATAGAAGCGCCAATGGCGCTAATAGTGCTAACGTGCGTACGCGCATGCGCAATAGCGCCACTTGGCGCCAAAGATAGGCTATTTAAAGAAGACTGTTTCAATGCTGCCTTGCTGTCCGGTCTACAGCGTTTCCTGAGACCCCTGCTACCTTGTTACCAGTTTTCTTGTATCCAGTATTTACTTGGCTTGTTCCTGACTTACCTGCTTGCTGCCCGCCCCGATCTTGGCTTGGACTCTGACTATTCTCTTGGTTTGCCCTTCTGTACCTGATCTGCCCGCCAGTACCTTGACCCGGCTTGTCTGCACCTCCCTGCTGTCTGCAACCTGCTACGGGACTACAGTGCACCTCCCTGCTGTCTGCAACCTGCTACGGGACTACAGTGCACCTCCCTGCTGACTACAGGATCCTGCCTTCTGCTCCAGTGTTCCAGTCAGGCACTTGTGCCCCTCTGTACTTTCGAGTCCCTGTTCACACCTTCAGGGGTTCTTAAGTCAGAGGTATACGAGAGGCCGTTCTCTGCATTCCGGGCTCCACCTACCAGGTACGTGACAGTACCGGACAGCCATGTCCGAGCCCACGCAGGGAACGTCGCCTATGGAGGACTTATGCCATCATTTGGCTGGACTTACACAGGCTGTTAAAGACCTGCAAGACGGTTACAAACGTCTGGAAGAACGTGTTCAAGTGATCTCTACTTCAGCTCCAGGTCCGTCCTCGGGCCCTTCTGTAGTAATGTTGCCTCCAGAACCTAAAGTTCCCACGCCAGAAAGGTTCTCCGGGGACCGCAGCAAGTTTAGAGCATTCCGAAATGCCTGTGAACTTTTCTTCGCACTGCAACCCAGAACTTTTTCATTAGAAACCACTAAGGTGGGGTTCGTCATTTCCCTCTTGCTGGGGGAACCCCAGGCATGGGCCCATCGACTCCTGGAACAAAAGAACAGCTGCCTTAACCTACTGGACACTTTCTTCCAAGCCATGGCCCTTCTCTATGAGGACCCGCAACAAGTTGCTACTGCAGAAGCAGCTCTGTTCTCTCTCCAGCAAGGCCGTAGGGCGGCGGAGGACTATGCATCTGAGTTCAGGCGTTGGAGTTCCGACACCAATTGGAACGACGCCGCCCTACGTCACCAGTTCCGCATGGGACTCTCCGAGCCGCTAAAGGATGAGTTGGCCCGGGTTGGCATCCCGGAGACACTTGAAGCCCTTATCAATCTCTCCATTCAGATTGACAGGCGTCTAAGAGAGCGAAGAGCTGAACGGACTGCCGGGTCCACTCGCCCAGTCTGGATGCTTCCACGTGTACCACAGCCTTCTGCCCACGCTCCTGCTGATTCCACTGAGCCAATGCAGTTAGGCCTGATCCGTCCCTCTCTGACTCCGGAGGAACGTCAACGCCGGCGAGCTAATAACCTTTGCCTCTATTGCGGAGAATCTGGACACTATGTGAGGACTTGTCCCGCAAAGACCCGTAAGCACTTTACTCTCTCCTCTACCTCTTCATCTGCTGTGTTTGATCATGCTTCTCATTTGGCTATCCCCATCTCTCTACAGCTTCCAGAAGGGAATATGCAAGCAACCGCCATCATTGACTCCGGAGCCTGCAGCGGGTTCATGGACTTGTCTTTTGCCCGTAAATTCCACATTCCGCTACGACCCAGAGCACAGGGACTGTCTGTACATCTGGCCGACGGATCGGCTATAAAATCTGGGCCCGTAACACAAGAAACAGTTCCTCTCAAGACCACCATTTCCGGCAACCACCAAGAATTACTCTGTCTTGACATCATCGAATCTCCCTTGTTTCCCATCATACTGGGAATGCCTTGGCTCAAGGCACACAATCCGCAAATAGACTGGTCTACTGGAAAGATCCGTTTTCATTCCCCATATTGCCAGCAACATTGTCTACAGGACACTACCAAAACCCCGTCTTCTTTGCTATGTCTGGAGACCGATGCTGAAGTCTGCCAAGCAGTTCCCAAGGCTTACCATAACTTTCTGGACGTGTTCAGTAAAAAAGGGGCAGAGACTCTGCCACCCCATAGACCTTACGATTGTCCGATTGAATTGCTTCCCGGAGCAGAAATTCCCTTTGGAAGAATTTTTCCCTTAACTGAACTTGAACTCGGAACTCTTAAAGAATACATAGATGATAATCTGAGGAAAGGGTTCATACGCCCTTCTACCTCCCCAGCAGGAGCAGGGATTTTCTTCGTAGAAAAGAAAGACCACTCTCTACGCCCCTGCGTAGACTATCGGGACCTCAATAAGATCACAATTAAGAATCGGTACCCCCTACCCTTGGTACCCGAACTTTTCCAGCGACTCGGAACTGCATCCATCTTTACCAAATTAGACCTTCGTGGAGCCTACAATTTAGTCCGGATCCGAAGCGGAGACGAATGGAAAACAGCCTTCCGCACCCGCTTCGGACATTTTGAGTACCTTGTCATGCCTTTTGGTTTATGTAATGCTCCTGCCACCTTCCAGCATTTTGTTAATGATATTTTCAGAGACTACCTTGACTTGTTTATCATAGTATACCTAGATGACATCCTGATCTTTTCCTCCTCACTGGCTACTCATCGGGAACATGTCGGGAAAGTTCTAACCCGCCTTCGCCAACATGGCTTGTATGCAAAACCTGAGAAGTGCGAGTTTGAGCGCCAAAGCATCCAGTTTCTAGGCCTAATCATTTCGATTGACGGTGTCAAGATGGATCCACAGAAGGTCTCTGCCATCTTGGACTGGCCAGCTCCAACTGATAAGAAGGGAGTTCAGCGATTTGTGGGGTTTGCAAATTTTTATCGCAAATTCATTAAGGGATTCTCTTCTATCATTTCCCCCATCACAAGTCTTACTCGGCAAGGCACCCGTTTTCAGTGGTCTTCTGAAGCTCAAGCAGCCTTTACTTCCTTAAAAGAACAGTTCGTTTCAGCCTCTGTCTTAAAGCATCCCGACCCAGCCTTACCTTACATACTGGAAGTGGATGCTTCCGAGGTAGCAGTAGGGGCAGTTCTTTCACAGAGACAAGGATCCAAGGCTTTGTTACACCCAGTGGCATTCTTCTCTCGCAGGCTAACCGAAGCTGAAAGAAATTATGATGTCGGGGACAGAGAGCTACTTGCAATCAAGGCTGCGCTAGAAGAATGGCGTTACCTCTTGGAAGGAGCGGCCCATCCTATTCTGGTGTACACTGATCACAAGAACTTAGAGTACTTGAAAGTTGCCAAGAGATTAAAACCACGACAGGCCAGATGGGCACTCTTCTTCACCAGATTTGCCTTTCACATTACTTACAGGCCGGGATCTAAAAACACTAAACCAGATGCGCTTTCCCGGATGTTCAGCGAACCTGAAGTTCCTTCACCCCCTGATACCATCCTTGCTCCTGGAAACTTTCTCATGCTTCAGGGAGATCTGCTCTCTCAAGTTAAACAAGCCTCCTCATTGGCTCCTCATCCAACAGATGTTACTTTACAGTGGAAAGATGATCTACTTTGGTACAAGGACAGAATTTTCGTGCCACAACAGACACGGGTTGCCATCCTCAAGTCTTGCCATGACCACGAACTAGCTGGCCACTTCGGGATACGTAAGACATCCGAACTCCTGCAGCGCATGTTTTGGTGGCCTCAGCTACAGAAGGATTGTAAACATTATATCGAAGCATGTACTACGTGCATCCAGAACAAGGGCAGCAAGACCAAGGCTTGGGGACTGTTGAGGCCTCTACCCGTACCAGAAAGACCATGGAGGATGATCTCCATGGATTTCATTGTGGAATTACCACCTTCAGAAGGTTTCACCACCATCTTCGTAGTGGTTGACAGACTCTCTAAAATGGCTCACTTCCTGCCTATGAAGGGTACTCCATCTGCCTCCGAAACTGCGAAGATTTTTATTAAGGACATTGTAAGGCTCCATGGTATACCTGCTAATATTGTATCTGATCGGGGGGTACAATTTACATCCAAATTCTGGAAAGCCCTGTGTGAAGCCCTAAAGATTGACCTCTCCTTCTCGTCTGCCTACCACCCCCAGACGAATGGACAAACCGAACGAACTAACCAAACCCTGGAACAGTATTTACGATGCTATTCTTGTTTTTCTCAGGATGACTGGGTGCCTCTGCTACCTCTTGCTGAGTTCGCTTATAATAATTCTGTGCATTCTGCAACCAACCAATCTCCATTTTTTGCGAACTATGGGTTCCACCCCTTGTTTCTGTCCAATAACATGCCAGAGTGTACTGTACCGGCGGCTCAAGAAACCTTGAACTTCTTCAGCACAAACAACAAGTTACTTCAAGAGACAATGGCAAAGACCCAAGTCCATAACAAGGAAACGTTTGACAGGAAGAGAAGAGGGGAGCTTGACCTAAAACCTGGAGATCAAGTTTGGTTGTCCACTCTAAACCTGAAACTGGCATGCCCATCTAAGAAATTGGGCCCTAAGTTTGTGGGTCCCTTCCCAGTGGTGAGGAAAATTAACAGTGTGGCATATGAGTTGAAGTTACCGGAGTCCTTCCGTATACATCCAGTCTTTCACGTGGCTCTACTTAAACCAGCAGTCCCGGATCCCTTCCTTAACCGGAACACCGGTCCTCCTGAGCCTGTACTTATTAACGGCGAAGAAGAATTTGAAGTTGAGTCCATTATAGATTGCCGAAGGAGACGTAATCAGGTTCAGTACCTGGTGAAATGGAAGGGTTACGGCCCTGAGGAGAACTCCTGGGAACCAGAGACTAACATACACGCCAAAAGGTTAATCCTAGCCTTTAAAAGAACTCATCCGAGTAAAATGGCTCAGTTGGGCATCCGGAGGCTGCCCATTGGAGGGGGGCAATGTCAGGAAAAGCCCTCTTGCAGTTTTAAACGAATGCCTGTGCATAGAAGCGCCAATGGCGCTAATAGTGCTAACGTGCGTACGCGCATGCGCAATAGCGCCACTTGGCGCCAAAGATAGGCTATTTAAAGAAGACTGTTTCAATGCTGCCTTGCTGTCCGGTCTACAGCGTTTCCTGAGACCCCTGCTACCTTGTTACCAGTTTTCTTGTATCCAGTATTTACTTGGCTTGTTCCTGACTTACCTGCTTGCTGCCCGCCCCGATCTTGGCTTGGACTCTGACTATTCTCTTGGTTTGCCCTTCTGTACCTGATCTGCCCGCCAGTACCTTGACCCGGCTTGTCTGCACCTCCCTGCTGTCTGCAACCTGCTACGGGACTACAGTGCACCTCCCTGCTGTCTGCAACCTGCTACGGGACTACAGTGCACCTCCCTGCTGACTACAGGATCCTGCCTTCTGCTCCAGTGTTCCAGTCAGGCACTTGTGCCCCTCTGTACTTTCGAGTCCCTGTTCACACCTTCAGGGGTTCTTAAGTCAGAGGTATACGAGAGGCCGTTCTCTGCATTCCGGGCTCCACCTACCAGGTACGTGACAGTCCTGCTCACAGTGTTCAGCTAGATCCGTTCCTGCTATTTACATTTAGTGCAGTCAGTGCGTCCTGCTCACAGTGTTCAGCTAGATCCGTTCCTGCTATTTACATTTAGTGCAGTGCGTCCTGCTCACAGTGTTCAGCTAGATCCGTTCCTGCTATTTACATTTAGTGCAGTGCGTCCTGCTCACAGTGTTCAGCTAGATCCGTTCCTGCTATTTACATTTAGTGCAGTCAGTGCGTCCTGCTCACAGTGTTCAGCTAGATCCGTTCCTGCTATTTACATTTAGTGCAGTGCGTCCTGCTCACAGTGTTCAGCTAGATCCGTTCCTGCTATTTACATTTAGTGCAGTGCGTCCTGCTCACAGTGTTCAGCTAGATCCGTTCCTGCTATTTACATTTAGTGCAGTCAGTGCGTCCTGCTCACAGTGTTCAGCTAGATCCGTTCCTGCTATTTACATTTAGTGCAGTGCGTCCTGCTCACAGTGTTCAGCTAGATCCGTTCCTGCTATTTACATTTAGTGCAGTGCGTCCTGCTCACAGTGTTCAGCTAGATCCGTTCCTGCTATTTACATTTAGTGCAGTGCGTCCTGCTCACAGTGTTCAGCTAGATCCGTTCCTGCTATTTACATTTAGTGCAGTGCGTCCTGCTCACAGTGTTCAGCTAGATCCGTTCCTGCTATTTACATTTAGTGCAGTCAGTGCGTCCTGCTCACAGTGTTCAGCTAGATCCGTTCCTGCTATTTACATTTAGTGCAGTGCGTCCTGCTCACAGTGTTCAGCTAGATCCGTTCCTGCTATTTACATTTAGTGCAGTGCGTCCTGCTCACAGTGTTCAGCTAGATCCGTTCCTGCTATTTACATTTAGTGCAGTGCGTCCTGCTCACAGTGTTCAGCTAGATCCGTTCCTGCTATTTACATTTAGTGCAGTGCGTCCTGCTCACAGTGTTCAGCTAGATCCGTTCCTGCTATTTACATTTAGTGCAGTGCGTCCTGCTCACAGTGTTCAGCTAGATCTCTTCCTGCTATTTACATTTAGTGCAGTGCGTCCTGCTCACAGTGTTCAGCTAGATCCGTTCCTGCTATTTACATTTAGTGCAGTCAGTGCGTCCTGCTCACAGTGTTCAGCTAGATCCGTTCCTGCTATTTACATTTAGTGCAGTGCGTCCTGCTCACAGTGTTCAGCTAGATCCGTTCCTGTTATCTTCCTACTGACAGGCAGGCTTGTCTGGTTACAGTATATAAAGCTACCTGAAGAAAATTACAGGTGTTCTATCCCAGCTTAGTGCAGCTACAGGCCATTAGTATGTCTGGAAGGCCAAGAAGGAGAGGCAGACAGTCACAAGCCAATAAGAGAGGGCAAGCAGGCTCTGTGTCTAGTGCTGGTCGTGGAGACGGTGCATCCTCATCAGCACGTGGCCATGGGACACGCTTGGCCTTTTTTTCGGCAGCTGGCCGTGTTGAGCCGCAACATGCAGAAAACTTGGTCGAGTGGATGACCAAGCCGTCCTCATCCTCCTCATCCTCTCTCACCCATGCCCAGGGTGCTTTGTCTGGCAAAGCAGCGGCCTCTTCCCTCAGCTCAATGTCATCAGTGACTCCTTCCCTAGCTCCACCATGTCCTCATGAGGATTCCCTCGAACTGTTTGACCACAGTGTTGGGTACATGCTCCAGGAGGATGCCCAGCGTTTGGAAGGCTCTGATGATGATACTGAGCTCGATGAAGGCAGTAACATGAGCACGGACAGAGGGGGTGCCCAAGAAGGACAGCAATCTGGCAGTCATGCTCCCCCTGCTGCAGCATACTGCCAGGTTTGCTCCAGTGATGAGGAGGGAGGGGATGATGAGGTCACTGACTCAACGTGGGTGCCTGATAGGAGAGAGGAGGAGGAGGAGGAGGAGGAGGCGGCACATCACCAACGAGGCAGGATGCCCTCCAGGGGCCAGCCTAAGGGCAGCACATTGACTGCATCACACCCCAAAGCTCCACATGTGCAGGGCGCTGCAGTCTCTGCGCGTTATTCAAAAAGTTCTTTGGTGTGGGCCTTTTTTGAGACGAGTGCATCAGATCGCACCGCTGCTATTTGCAACATATGTCTCAAGCGTATCTCGCGTGGCCAAAACATCTCCCGCTTGGGTACCACATGCTTGACCAGACATATGTTGACCTGCCATGCAGTTCGTTGGCAAGCATATCTAAAAGACCCACACCAAAGAACAAAGAGGATCTCTCCTTGCTCCTCATCAGCTGAGATTTCCAACCCCACTAGACCTTCAGTCCTCTCTGAGACCTGCAGTGAGAGGAATGAAGGTGTAGAATTAGGTGTGTCACAGCCAAGTACTTGTGGGCAATCTGCTTTTGGTACACCGACGCCAGATTGTACCAGGCAAATTTCCCTGCCCCAGCTGCTGCACCGCCGAAAGAAGTTTGCTCCCAGCCATCCACATGCCCAGCGGTTGAATGCTAGCTTGGCAAAATTGCTAGCACTTCAACTGCTGCCTTTTCAGTTGGTAGACTCTGCCCCCTTCCGTGAGTTTGTGGAATGTGCGGTTCCTCAGTGGCAGGTACCCAAACGCCACTTTTTCTCACGGAAGGCGATTCCAGCTCTCTACCGGCATGTGGAAGGCAATGTCCATGCCTCGCTGGACAGGGCGGTCAGCGGTAAGGTGCATATTACCGCTGACTCATGGTCCAGCAGGCATGGACAGGGACGTTACTTAAGTTTCACGGCGCATTGGGTGACTCTGCTGGCAGCTGGGAAGGATGCAGGACAAGGTGCAGTAGTGTTGGAGGTTGTTCCGCCACCACGCCTCCAAAATGCTGATTGTGACACACCTCTCTCCTCCACCCCCTCCTCTTCTTCTTCCTCCATGGCCTCTTCCTCGGAACCAGCGGTGCTCCGTAGGCGTTCAAGGGGCTACGCAAGTACGCAGGCCAAAAGATGCCATGCGGTGCTTGAGCTGGTGTGCTTGGGGGACAGGAGCCACACTGGGGCAGAGGTTCTGTCAGCTCTGCAGGGGCAGGTTCAGAGGTGGTTGACGCCACGCCAACTTAAGGCAGGAATGGTGGTTTGCGACAATGGCACCAACCTCCTCTCTGCCCTCCGACAGGGACAACTGACCCATGTGCCCTGTTTGGCTCACGTCCTTAACTTGGTGGTGCAGCGGTTCTTGGGCAGGTACCCGGGCTTACAGGATGTCCTGAGGCAGGCCAGGAAAGTCTGTGTGCATTTCCGCCGGTCATATAATGCCAGTGCTCGGCTGACGGACCTCCAAAAGGAGTTTAACCTGCCCAAGAACCGCCTAATCTGTGACATGCCCACCAGGTGGAACTCGACATTGGCCATGCTGCAGCGGCTGCACACGCAGCAGAGGGCCATAAATGAGTACCTGTGCGACTATGGCACCAGGACAGGGTCAGGGGACCTTGGTTTTTTTTCCCCACGCCAGTGGGCCATGATCAGGGATGCATGCACTGTCCTGTCACCATTCGAGGAGGCCACGAGGATGGTGAGCACTGACAGTGCATGCATCAGTGACACTGTCCCCCTTGTCCACCTGTTGGAGCACACGCTGCGTGGAATAATGGACAGGGCACTTGAGGCAGAACAGAGGCAGGAAGAGGAGGACTTCCTTAGCTCTCAAGGCCCCCTTTATCCAGACAGTGTTCCTGCGTGCCCGCCGATCACACAGGAAGAGGACGAGGAGGAGGAGGAGGAGGAGGAGGAAGATTGTGTCAGTATGGAGGTGGAGCCTGGCACTCAGCATCAGCAGTCTTTAAGGGATCAGTCCCAAGGAACACATGGACTTGTACGTGGCTGGGAGGAGGTGGCTGCGGACGTTGTTGTCCTTAGTGACCCAGAGGACTCCGGACCGAATGCCTCAGCAAACCTACGCTGCATGGCCTCCCTGATCCTGCAAAGCCTGCGTAAGGATCCTCGTATTCGTGGTATCAAGGACAAGGACCAATACTGGCTGGCAACCCTCCTTGATCCACGTTACAAGGGTAAGGTTGCGGACCTTATCTTGCCATCGCAGAGGGAGCAGAGGATGAAACATCTTCGGGAGGCCTTGCAGAAAGGTCTGTGCAACGCGTTCCCAGAGACTGGGAGGTTACAAACTCCTGTTTCTGGACAACGTGTTGCTGAGGCTTCGGTCAGTCAAAGAAGGAGCGGTGGAGAAGGTGGCCGTCTGACCGATGCGTTCAGACAATTTTTTGGTCCGCAGCCCCAAGGTATGATCGGTTCCAGCAACCATCGCCAGCGTCTGTTTTACATGGTGCAGGAATACCTAGGGGCAAGATCAGACTTGGACACCTTTCCCACCGAAAATCCTCTGGGTTACTGGGTCTTGAGGATGGATCACTGGCCAGAGCTTGCACAGTATGCAATTGAGCTACTGGCCTGTCCTGCATCCAGCGTTCTTTCGGAACGCACATTCAGTGCTGCTGGAGGCGTGGTAACCGATCACAGGGTGCGTCTGTCCACTGACTCGGTTGATCGGCTGACCTTCATAAAAATGAATCAGTCTTGGATCACCACCAGCTACCAAGCACCTGATGCTGATGTAACTGAATAATTTTTTTCAGATCCCTTCAAAGACTGCCTATGCTGATGCTGAGTGACTATCCCTGAGTAATTATCCTCTTCCTCCTCAATCATCACGCTGATAGCTTGTAAGAACATTTTTGGTTCTGGGCGCCACCACCAGTGCCTAAGGCACAATTTTTCAGCCCCTGTATAACAGGGGCGTGTAATTACAATTTTTGATGTAATACTTTGCAGCAGGGCTCGTTCCTGCATTCCAACTAGAGTGTCTGTGAGGGGTTGCAGTGTTGTGGCACCAGCACCAGTGCCTAAGGCCCAATTTTTCTGCCCCTGTCTAACAGGGGCGTGTAATTACAATTTTTGATGCAATACTTTGCAGCAGGGCTCGTTCCTGCGTTCCAACTAGAGTGTCTGTGAGGGGTTGCAGTGTTGTGGCACCAGCACCAGTGCCTAAGGCCCAATTTTTCTGCCCCTGTCTAACAGGGGCGTGTAATTACAATTTTTGATGCAATACTTTGCAGCAGGGTTCGTTCCTGCGTTCCAACTAGAGTGTCTGTGAGGGGTTGCAGTGTTGTGGCACCAGCACCAGTGCCTAAGGCCCAATTTTTCTGCCCCTGTCTAACAGGGGCGTGTAATTACAATTTTTGATGCAATACTTTGCAGCAGGGCTCGTTCCTGCGTTCCAACTAGAGTGTCTGTGAGGGGTTGCAGTGTTGTGGCACCAGCACCAGTGCCTAAGGCCTAATTTTTCAGCTCCTGTTCAACAGGGGCATGTAATTACAATTCTTGATCTAATATTTCACAGCAGGGCCCTGTGAGGGCTTACAGTGTTTTGGCCACAGCAACACCTAAGGCCCAAATTTCTGCTGAGTATATAGGGCAGGACCCTACTTTCAAACATCTAACTTACAAACGACTCCTACTTGCAAACGGAAGGAGACAACAGGAAGTGAGATGAAATCTACCCCTAGGAAGGGAAATTCTCTCATGTAAGAGTTAATATGGGAAAACAATTTCTCCTTTCCACTGATGCTTTCCAATCCTTGTTCCACAAAAAAACCCAAATTTTCAAAAAACATTTTTCATTGGGACAAAAAAGTGAGGTGAAATCTTCTGAAGAGGAGGAAAGACGCAAAACAAATGTCACAGGGGTGATAACCCTTCCCTATGTTTTCCAAAAAGCTTAGAAAAGATTTTTTGGCTGGAGCTAAACACGTTAAAAATGTTCAAAATTACAAAGAGATTCTACTTAACAACAAACCTACAGTCCCTGTCTTGTTTGCACCGCCTGTATACTGCTGTTCAGAGTATATAGGGACCTTTCCTTATTTTAATTTGGGTGCGGGGTTCCCCTTAATATCCATACAAGACCCAAAGGGCCTGGTAATGGACTGGGGGGTACCCATGCCGTTTGTCTCACTGATTTTCATCCATATTGCCAGGACCCGACATGACATTAAACCCGCAAGCAGTTTTAAATGAGATTTTTTCCTTTAAAAATGACATTTGGTGCAGGGACTGTTCTAAACATGGGAAACACGCGTCACTTTACAGGCATACTATAGACACCCCCCAGGTACGATATTTAAAGGAATATTTCACTTTTTTTTTTTTACTTTAAGCATCATTAAAATCACTGCTCCCGAAAAAACGGCCGTTTTTAAAAGTTTTTTTTGCATTGATACATGTCCCCTGGGGTAGGACCCGGGTCCCCACACCCTTTTTAGGACAATACCATGCAAATTAGCCTTTAAAATGAGCACTTTTGATTTCGAACGTTCGAGTCCCATAGACGTCAATGGGGTTCTAACGTTCGTGCGAACTTGCGGTCCGTTCGCGGGTTCTGGTGCCCTAATAAGAAGGAGCATAATAAGATCCAGAAATCACTCAGATCAGGAGCATCAGCAGCGCAAGTGTAGGTACCCAGCGTGGTACTTCAACAAACTACGGTTTCTGGATGACCAGACTGAAGGCAGGGAATCACTTTCTACCCTTCCCTGCAGCCTTCCCTCCACCCTTCCCTCAACCCCAGCAGAGGCTGACGAGGAACAACCTGGGCCTTCCATCCTGGAGGAAGAAGTGGATGCATCCATCTGGAGTCAGGTATTTTATTTTTTTTTTCCAATAAAAGTTTTTATTTAGCATAGAAATTGTTATAGCAAAGCATATGACATAATCCATACAGTCGTACTAGGCATCATATTTTACAACTAATTTGGTTTGTGTTTAATTCAGGATCCACTGTTAAATCTTTTTCCTAATCACATATTCAGCCCTAGTTAGCATTATAGTTGTTACAACCATTAACGCATCCAGAACCTCCGGATCTGTCAATACCAACAAACTTATAAATGAAGTGCTCTTTTATTTCAATAATTACTGGGTATTTTTGTAAGTGTCTTAGATAATAGTACCAGTAAAATAATATATAATATATTCAAAAAATAATAATAAGTAAAACAACCAAAGAGAAAAAAGAAAGGAGAGAGAGGGGGAAGAGGGAGTAGAGTGTGGGGGTGGGAGGTTTTGGCTTAGTAGCCGCAATCTGAGAGAGAAATGATTGTGTTCAATCCAAACTGACTCCAGAGTACTCCCTATTAGGACCTGAAAGTAGGCTAGAGGCCCAATCATCAAAGTGATGTCTTTAACTATCCTATTCATCTTGGCAAAATCGTCCGAATATTTAAAGATGAACCATGATTTCCATAGTTTAGGGAATTTGTCTGTTCTCTCCGACGCCATTGCCACAGTCTCCTCCATCCTGTAAAGTAAATCAACCTCAGAGAGCCATTCAGTTAATGTAGGTGTATGTGTTGATTTCCAATGTCTTAGAATTATGGTTTTCGCTGCGTTTAGCATGTGGCGCACTACCGATTTTTTGTACCTACCCAGTGAGTAATTGGATATATGTAACAGACGGCATTCTGGTGAAAGCTCTAGTTCAGTTTCTGTTATGGCATGGATCTTTGCACACACCTCATCCCAGAAGCCACGTAAGTGCGAGCATTCCCACCAGATATGCAGCATGGAACCTTTCTCAATTCCGCATCTCCAGCAGACATCTGTTGCCTCTGGGTACCACACATACAATCTGGCCGGGGTAAAGTACCAATTTGTCAGAACCTTATAGGAGGTTTCCTGAGTACCTGTGCTAATAGAGCACTTGTGTGCCATGATACATGCATTATCCCACTGTTCATCCGTAAAGGATTTTTTGAGAGCAGTTTCCCAATCTTTTTTATGTCTGCTCGGTTGTCTGTCTTGATTGGTTTGTAACCAACCGTACATCAGAGAGGTTGCTTTACTCACCTCCTCCCCAGTAATGCACAATTGCTCAAACCCAGTCTGTTCTCTCATAAATTGTTGTCTGTTAGCAGTACAATGTACGCAATCGTGCAGTTGTCTATATTGCCAATGTGTAAAGTGTTTTGCCTGCAGTTCAGTCTTCAATTTTTCAAAGGTTTTAAGTTTGCCATCATCTAAACAGTGGGCAACTGTTATTGGGGTTTTACCTTCCCTGTGTGAGAAAGACGCTGTGGTTGGCCTAACGCAAACTCCTTGTTATTGATCAATGGGGTTAAAGGACCCGGTGTGGATGCAAAGTTGAAAAGTTGTGAAACAGTCTAAAAGACTGCCATCGTCGGGCCAATTGTGGGATGTAAATCTAAGTTAGGTGGATGGGCCCCTTTAGTGACCCATGGCAGAAATCTCAGGGGTATCTCGATCTGTAGGCTTTCTATACCCACCCAAGCCTTAGAAGACGTGTGGCAGTTCCAGTCTAGAATGCGTACCAAATGGGCCGCATAATTGTAGTGTTTAAAATGTGGAAGGTTAATACCTCTCTCTGCTTTCGGGGTCATCAGTGTTTTCATACTTATGCGTGATTTCTTCCCGGCCCAGATAAAGTCTCTCAGTGTTGTGTTTAGTATTGAAAAGAACTTTTTAGTAATCTAATGGGCAGTGTATGGAACAAATACAGTGACCTGGGCAAGACCGTCATTTTTATTGCTGCCGCTCTCCCCAACCACGACAGCGGTTTGAGATTCCAAAGTTGAAGGTCCCGTCGTAGATTGTGTAAGAAGGGGAGGAAGTTTTGTGAGTAAAGACCATCTAATTCAGGTGTGAGCCAAATCCCTAGGTACTTGAGTCTGAAATCTACCCATTTAAAAGGGCAATTGGACTTAGTGTCTCGGAGCTGTTTAGGGTTCAGAGAGATATTGAGTGCTTCTGACTTTTCAAAATTGATCTTGAAATTGGAGATGTATCCAAACATTTCAAAATCTTTCAAGAGATTGGGGATCGACGCGTGTGGTTGTGTGACAACGAACAATAAGTCATCCACATAAGCGGCTATTTTGTAGCATGTGTGATCCAGGGATAATCCCTTGACCGATAAGTTCCCATTTATTGTGTGTATACAGGGTTCTAAGGTGAGAATAAATAGGATTGGGGACAGAGGGCAACCCTGTCTCGTGCTGTTGTGTATCTGTACCGGCTCTGAAAGAGATCCATTAATTTTTAATCTGGCCGTCAGGTTCTGGTACAACGTCGAAATCCACGTCAGCATGTTGGTCTGGAATCCTACGTGTTTGCATACTGCGAACATGTAATCCCACGCTACCCTATCGAAGGCCTTCTCTGCATCCGTGGATAGGAGAAGGCCCCCTACCGAGTTCCCTCTAAGGGAGTGAATGAAATTCATAACTTTAATAACATTATCACGAGCCTCTCTCCCCGGCATGAACCCCGTATGATCTGGGCCAACGATATCTGGTAGAAATCTACCTATTCTTGTTGCAATAATTTTAGACAGGAGTTTCATATCCAAGTTAAGCAGGGATATTGGCCTGTAACTTGAGCAGATGTTGGGGTCCTTGCCGGGTTTGGGGAGTACCGTTATATGTGCCCTGTTAAAGGTGGGTGGGAGATTTTGGGGAGTCGAGAGAGAATTCAGGGCCTGTAGTAAGTGTTTCGCTAGTAGGTGTGAAAACGTCTTATAATAAATGGCTGTAAAGCCATCTGGGCCCGGGCTTTTCCCTGATTTTAAAGACTTGATCGCCTGCAAGAGTTCCATAAGCTCTATTGGTCTGTCAATTTCCATTGCATCCACCTCTGTGACACTAGGTAAGCCGCTTTGTGTTAAATATTGTGCTATAATCTGGGATCTAGGTCCCTCCACTGCCGCAGGCTTATGTGAAGTCAGAAGGTTATACGATTTTTTGTAAAACCCATGGAACTCCGCAGCAATTTGGTCTGTGGCGTGTATCAGTTTGTTTTCTCTGTTTTTGATTTGTGTAATAGTGTTGGTCGAGCGAATTTCCCTTAGGGCCCTGGGTAGGAATTTACTATTTTTGTTACCATGTTCATAGAAGGAGCCTCTACGAAAAAATAATATACATTTTGCTTGTAAATCTAATTTTTCCTGCAATTCTTTACGGACAATTAAAAGCTCCTCGGCCAGTTTAATTGCCGACGATCTTTTATGTTGGGTTTCCAACTTCTGTACTCTATCTAAGATGACTTGTAGTTCCGTCTCTGCGTTTTTCTTTTTCAGTGAAGCTAGGCTTATGAGTCTTCCCCTAAGCACACACTTGTGAGCCTCCCACACTGTAATGTGTGAAACCTCTTCTGTAGAGTTTTCTCTGAAATATGTCTTTATAGCCTCCGCTATAGGTTCTAGATTTACGGGGTCTGTCAGCAAGGTCGAATTGAGTCTCCAGTTACCCTGTCTTTTGCGTGTATTTTGAAGTTGTAAGGTCAGAGAGGTCGGAGCGTGGTCTGATATCGTCCTTGTTCCTATATGTGCCCCCGTCATAATGTTTAAGTCCCTTTGTGTTATAAACACAAAGTCTATGCGGGAGTACTTGTTGTGTACTGTGGAGAAGTAAGTGTAGTCCTTCTCCTGGGGGTGCGTTACTCGCCATGTGTCTTTTAACGTTAATTTGTTAAGCAGAGTTCTAATCTTTTTAAGTATGCGATATGATAAGGATGATCTGCCGTTGGAGGTGTCCTGGAGGGGGTCCAATGGGACATTAAAGTCCCTCCCAAGGATTATGCAACCAGAGGCAAACCACGTAAGCTCATCAATCAGTTTTTGGCAGAAGGTTACATGCGAAGTATTTGGAAAGTATACACTCGCTAGAGTAACTGGGAGTTTCCCAATGTTCCCCTTGAGAAGGAGATACCGGCCTTCCGGGTCTGCTAATTGTTGGGTGAGCTCAAAGCCCGAGTTTTTCCCAATCAAGATCGATACTCCTTTTGTCTTAGAATCTGCGCTAGTGGCATGATATGCCTTGGTAAAGTAGCTATCAGTTAATTTAGGAATGGAGTTCGCTTTAAAGTGTGTTTCCTGAAAGAAAACAAAGGCCGGCCTCTCCTTCCCAAGATGACGTAGTAATTGTGTGCGCTTTTGGGGGATATTTAGTCCTCTCACATTGTGAGATATTACTGTGGGGTTCTTGCCCAGTGAGGAATAAATCATGTTGGTTGAGGTTGTCGCTAGTGATGCTACGGTCCAAAACACAAAAAAGGAAGAGGGGGGGTGAGGAGAGGAAAAAGAAATAGAAGAAAAAGAAAAACAAGAAAGAAAAAAGTGGTCCCACTCTCTGACACTAAGGGAGTGGGGCCTGTATATTTAGTAATTTTCCTCTAAGCAGCAGCCCCTAGAGGAATCTGAAGACCTTGGGGCCTTAAGCATGCACACCTGCGAGAACCCTACAAAGGGGGGTGTCGCCTATGCGCCCGCCTCTCGGCACCCACTGTGGGGGAAGTGGGAGGCGCGAGCAGAGTTGTGTCTGCAATCGCTTCCTTGGTAAAGCTTAGAAGTCTGGGGTAATATGCCACTAATGATACAGAACTCCTTTCAACCCCCCGCTCCTGTAATAACACCGCTAAACGTATAACATTAATTATAAACGGCAACCGACACCCCAAAATGGGGTGTATAAAGTTAAAACCAGTTAGACTCAAACATGTAAACTTAATTTCTATTTTCCAATGAGTTACTCAATAAACACATTACGTAAGCAATCTTATAGACTCAGGGTATCCCAATTTTTGTACGATCAGACTTGGAAGGCAATTGCAGGTGGGAAGTTTATAGAGCACATGAGGTGCGTTGTCTGTCATGCGATACACCTTCCTTCCGTAGTATGAGATGACAGTGTGGGGACAGTTTCCATGCATTATAAGTGCGAATGTGGATCCACCCCGTGCGGATATACACAAGGCTAGGAACCACAGTCAGAAGTAGGAACATCAACAAACATGGAACTTTCTCGGTCAATGCTGAACAATCGTCATACCTCATGCCTGTAGGGTTCGTTGAAAGTCCCCTACATCAGGTTCTGATTATGGAAGCAACTAATCCCCCTTCTGCCAACCTGTGGAACAGCCTGAGTGGGGAACAATCGCTTCAGTTAAAAAAAGAAAGGAGAAAAAAACGCAAAATAATAAGCAATAAAACAGTATCCAGTAGAGCAGTAAAGTAATATCTCCTCTGGTGAATGAGTTATCATGCAAAGGAGCTTACATGAGTCCATGTAGCCTTATTCACACTGTAGTCTTGTTCCCATACTTTCTAGAAAGTTGTAGTACCATCAACCTCGCTTGTCCTCCTCCTCACTCTGAACCCGAGTCAGGTTGCAAAGCCCTGGCAGCATTAGGGCGCTTCGCCGTGGAACTAGGACCCGGAACATGTTGCTTCTGGTATTTCCCTCTCTTATGTGGGGGTTTAGTAGGGGTTTAATGGGGTGGAACCTGAGCATCAGGCACTGCCTGCGGGTTGCGGAATTCCCCATACCAATCCAGTAGCTCAATGAGTGTTATCTGCAATTCCTGGCAAAAGTCATGTAGATCGTTTGGCGTGCACAGAAATATTTGTTTGCCCTGGAAAGTCGCATTTAGAGCAAAGGGGAATTTCCATCTGTAAGGTATATTTTGTCTGCGCAGCGTCTCCAGCAGGGGGCGCAGTGCTCTCCTGTTGTTCAGGGTAATAGGAGAAAGGTCCTGATATATGAGTATCTCAGTGTCATTGAATGTAATGCGTTCATTACGCCGTGCTTTAGCCATAATATCCTCTTTTAGTTTAAAGGGCAAGCAGCAAATTATGTCCCGTGGGGGAGCTGTGTCAGCTGGCCTTGCTCTCAGAGCCCTGTGCGTCCTGTCAAATTCGATCGGTGTGTCTGTTAGGTGCCCTAGCAGCTCGTTAAACACGTACTGCAGGGCAGATGGTATATTGCCTGGTTCAACCGACTCCGGGACACCTCTCACCCTTATGTTGTGCCTTCTCCCCCTGTTGTCTAAATCCTCCAACTGGGGATTCATCTCAATGAGACGTGCAGAGTGAGAGTCAGTGATTTTATCTAGGGGTGCAATAGCTTTATCTCTCCTCAAGCCCGCTTTCTCTACCCCCTCAATTTTCTCTGATAGTGAAAGTACATCTGCCTTTAGTTCCGTATTGGCAGAAAAGAGGGTGCCCTTGATGTCAGCTGCTATTTTCATCATAGCAGTGAGAGTGAGTGGGAGCTCAGAAGCCGGGGTATCCCTTACCTCGTCCTCATCTGCATACTGTGAGTCTTCACTGAACTCATCGTCTCCACAATTTGGCCTTGAGGCTCCGGGGTTGAGTTTTAAAGATGTCAGGGATACTTCTCGAGCTGGATAAGGGTGCAGAGCGGCGAGGGTGGTTGCCGGAGTTGTGGCGTGTGAGTCTGCTCATCTTTGCTGTTTTTATCGGTGCCGTTTCTGCTGAAGGACCTGAGGGTTTAGCGGAGCTTGTCTGGTCTGCTGCCATCCTCTCCGCATGCCAAGCCACGTCCCAGGTATATTATTTTTCTACATATTTATTGTCCTAATATTAATGATGTTAACTAGATGTTATAATTGATAACAAACTAATGATTTTAAAAAAGTGATTTACATATCAATAAACAGTAGTGGCCAACAATGTTTGGGACAAGAATGAAAAATGCCGGGCTCAGAATGATAGTCTTTTCTATTTATTAACATTCAATTTGCAAGTCATGAGCTGAAAATTGTGTGTGATTGATGAACCAAAAACTAAAACGATGTCCCTTTTTTTATACACGGGATGAGCTCAGCCAGGAGGAGGGTCTGGAAAGTGTCAGCCAGGGAGTGGCCGTGCCCAGTGTCAGCCAGGAGGTGGCCATGCTCAGTGTCAGCCAGGAGGAGGCTGTGCCCAGTGTCAGCCAGGAGGAGGCTGTGCCCAGTGTCAGCCAGGAGGAGGCTGTGCCCAGTGTCAGCCAGGAGGAGGCTGTGCCCAGTGTCAGCCAGGAGGAGGCCGTGCCCAGTGTCAGCCAGGAGGTGGCCATGCCCAGTGTCAGCCAGTAGGTGAGTGGGCCCATTGTCAACCAGGAGGTGGGCAGGATCAGTGTCAGCCAGGAGGTGGCTGGACCCAGTAGGAGCCTCACCAAATCACAGGTGCCTCCCCTCTGCCTTACAACAAAAAGCCCCAGGAAGGGAACGATCACGGAGGAGGAAGCACTGGGCCTCATTAGTGAAGCAAGTGATGTCCTCACAAGCCCCCCCCCCCCGACACTGAAGAGGCCTATGGCTGCTATCTAGCCACTAGATTGCAGAAATTGGAGGAGGGCCAATGCTTCCTCTGTGAGGGAATTTTTGGTGAGGCCCTTCAGAAGGGGTTGAGGGGCCAGCTGACTGAGAACAGCCACGTATATGAGCTCGACCATCCTCCTTCTCTTCCTCTTCCTCCTCCTCCTGCCACAAGTGCACCACCAGAGCCACAGCCTCCAAGGAAGGCTGCAGGGAAGGCTGCAGGGAAGGCTGCAGGTAAAGGGTGCAGGGAAGCGTGGAGGGAAGGCTGCAGCGAAGAGAAGAAAGTGATGGCCTGGGTTCAGTCTGGTCTGGGAGAAGATGCAGGCTGGTGTAGTACCACAGCCTGGGGACATAGATATCATCTGCTGCTGGTCCTGATCTCCGGGAGTCCTGGACCAGATTGGGCTCCAAATTATATGGACTTCTCAAGCTAACAATTTTATTTTCCACAGACTTGATGTCTGCCCTCGGAGCCAAAAGGCTTTGCAAATTCCAAAAGTTTCTCCAGCGTTGCCTTCCTCTTTATTTTGTTACCCAGAATAAATGGATATTTTATTTTCTGAAAATACGTGCCTATGTGTTTTTCTTCAAATAGGACAGTTTGTTTGTGAGTAGGCAGGTACATTTCAAAAATACAACGTCAAATTAACATAAGACACCAACCAGCCTCCTTGAGGTTAAAAAATACAAGATAATAATGGTGTTGTGGTAACTTGACACACAAAAAAATTTATGGAGATCACTAAAAAATAATTTTTTCAATAATCCAATAAAAGGAAATCTTAATGAATTTAAAAGTAATAAAAAAAGACTATAAAAAATAATTCTAAACATTATTCTGGAGATATGGCTTTAAAAAAATAAAAGAATATTCAAGAGAGTCACGGAGCCAGAGGGGGACCCTAAGCGCAGGGACGGCATGACAGTGCTGGACTGCACATCTGCCTGTCTCTGAAGGGTACAGTTCTCCTTTTAGAGAAGGGGAGGGGCTGTAGGAGGAAAGTGTAGGAGATGCAGGAAGGGGAAGTGACATCAGCCGCTCTTCATCTTCCCCTTCTAACACAGCATGGCGGCGATAGAGGGCTTCCTAGATCAGCTCAGAGCGGCGGTTGCCGCTAACGGCGCAGACTGGCTCCAGCAGCAGCTGCGGGCGGTCGCGGACGGCGGGGCGACGGTGAGCGGGGGGGGCCACCAACTCCTAGGGCGCGGCGGTCACGGCCGCCGGAGAGATACAGCCCTGAGGCTGGCCTGGGCTCATCCAGAGCAGTGCAGAGTGGAAGAGCAGCGGGAGAGGCCCAGACACCCACCATGCAGGTCAGGCAGAGGGATGGACGAGGAGAGGCCCGGGGGAATCGGAGGAAGGTTGGAGTGACTGGGGGAAGGGTGCCCAGCAATGCACGCGGCTCTTCCCCCCCAGCAAGGTGCAGATGCTTACAACCCCCTGAGAGGTCAGCAGGAGAGGGACGGAGGGCTCGGGACACACGAGAACGCACCGCGGCAAGTGGAGGAGGGGCACGGGCGACAGAGATGGCCAGTAGTCCGCCGCAGGGCGACAGCGGGTCAGAGAGAGACGCCAGGGCCAGCGTGAGGGGAGGTAATGGACAGTCAGCACGCACCCCGCGCAACAGTAGACGTAGGAGTCCGTCACCAGGGGCATCCAGCGGGCCTAGCGGTATTCAAGGGAGGAGTGGCCTAGCTCAGCACCGCAGGCCCTCGGCAACCACTGTGACCACAGGTGGGGTGCAACAAGAAGTTGGCAGGATGGACGAGCGCGACTATCGGTCGGAAGGAGAGCTGTCCGGGTCTGACGGAGGCGACGATCAGGGACAATAAGCATCGCTGGTTCCAGGAGTGGCGGCTGTTGGGCCCAGTCCAGGGCAGCCCAGTGAGTGCGATTCTTCTAACCCTGTTACTATTCTTTTACATAATCTATCGGGGCAAAATGTGCAGGGGGGAGGTTCACGGTCGGGGGGTATAGTCAGGCCACGGGGGGCGGAGATTTTATCGGCTCCACCGTCAGTATCAGCGCCCCAAACAGGGAATGAGGGTTTGCGGGAGTTGCTAACTGGCCTAAAAGAGCTAGTAGCACGCGTGGAATCAGGGTCAGGAGGTGGTCCGGCGATTGCGTGGACGACAGAGAGGAATACCCCGCAGACGGGGACCACCCCACCTCTTACGGGAGACGTCCCGGTTTTGCCGGTGGCGGCTGTTTCAGCGGTTGGGGTGCCCCCCTCTACAGCAGCAGTGGCTACGACTTCGGGGGAACAGGTGAAGACAACTGAGAAAAAAGCTGATTCAGTTAGATTAGCAGATGCGGCAAGGAGCGAGGTATATGTCTGCTTTGAGGGCCCGTTGGGGGCTCATTTAAAAGCAGAGATAAAGGAAAAAATATGGAAGGGCGAATACGTGGAAATTTTCACGTTACTGCCGTTAGAGAAATTTAATCTGGATAGGTTAAAACCGGTGGAGGGAAAAAAGGAGGATGAGGAGAAGCGTAGGTATCGCTTGATCCCGCGAACGTTCTCCAATTGGCTACAAGCGTTCGCCATTTTGGCGTGTGTGGTAGGCGAGAAAGCGCCAGAACATTGTTCAGCACTTTTCGTGTACCTAGAGGCCATTAGTGAGGCCAGGGCCAGATTAAAAGCATCATAGGCCTGGTGCTGAGAATTTCGGTGGGCCTTTTTATGGAAACAAAATGAAAATGCAAACAATTTTTCGCTAAAACGAATTAAATATACTCTCACCAGTAATACCAGCCTTGCAGCCTCTGAGCAGCAGCAACACCACCAATTCCACCTGCTATGCGGTCTCTCACCAGCAGCAACATAGGGAGACCACATTTCCAAACTGTCATTTAGGGACATCCCCCTTTTCCCAAAAAAAAGATGAGGGTGGAGGATGTAGTCTCGGGGTTGGCAGGGAAATCGGCAGTGGAGGTGATTTGTCAGGCAAATGGCTGGTGTTAGTACTTAAAATCAATCATCCTGACACCATGCTTGATATGGTGTCAGGATGATCAAATTCCATTATTTCAGTTACTACATTGTAATATATAGTGAAATAGTTCAACCATCGTGCAGAATTAGTGGGACCTGAGCTTGTCACTTGCCACCAGATGCAGCTTGTCACTTGCCACCCATAGCCTGCCACCAGATGTAGCGTATCACTTTCCACAGTTGCCTGCCGCTAGATGCAGCATGTCACTTGCCACCAGCAGCCTGCCACCAGATACAGTGTGCCACTTGCCACCAGATACAGTGTGCCACTTGCAACCAGATACAGTGTGCCACTTGCTACCCACAGCCTGCCACCAGATACAATGTGCCAATTGCCACCAGCAGCCTGCCACCAGATACAGTGTGCCACTTGCCACTAGCAGCCAGCCACCAGATACAGTGTGCCACTTGCCAACAGCAGCCTTTCACCAGATACAGTGCGCCACTTGCCAACCACAGCCTGTCACCAGATACAGTGTACCACTTGCTACCGACAGCCTGTCACCAGATACAGTGTGCCACTTGCCACCAGCAGCCTGCCACTAGATACAGTGTGCCACTTGCCACCAGATACATTGTGCCACTTGCCACCAGATACAGTGTGCCACTTGCCACCAGCAGCCTGCCACCAGATACAGTGTGTCACTTGCCACCAGCAGCCTGCCACCAGATACATTGTGCCAATTGCCACCAGATACATTGTGCCAATTGCCACCAGATACAGTGTGCCACTTGCCACCAGCAGCCTGCCACCAGATACAGTGTGTCACTTGCCACCAGCAGCCTGTCACCAGATACATTGTGCCACTTGCCACCAGATACAGTGTACCACTTGCCACCAGCAGCCTGCCACCAGATACATTGTGCCACTTGCCACCAGCAGCCTACCACCAGATACATTGTGCCACTTGCCAGCCACAGCCTACCACCAGATACAGTGTGCCACTTGCCACCGGCAGCCTGCCACCAGATACAGTGTGCCACTTGCCACCAGCAGCCTGCCACCAGATACAGTGTGCCACTTGCCAACCACAGCCTACCACCAGATACAGTGTGTCACTTACCACCAGCAGCCTTCCACCAGATAGTGTGCCACTTGCCACCAGCAGCTTGCCACCAGATACAGTGTGCCACTTGCCATCAGCAGCCTGCCACCAGATACAGTGTGCCACTTGCCACCAGATACAGTGTGCTACTTGCCACCAGCAGCCTGCCACCAGATAGTGTGCCACTTGCCAACCACAGCCTACCACCAGATACAGTGTGCCACCAGCAGCCTGCCACCAGATACAATGTGCCACTTGCCACCAGCAGCCTGCCACCAGATACAGTGTGCCACTTGCCACTAGAAGCCTGCCACCAGATACAGTGTGCCACTTGCCACCAGCAGCCTGCCACCAGATACAGTGTGCCACTTGCCAACCACAGCCTACCACCAGATACAGTGTGCCACTTGCCACCAGCAGCCTGCCACCAGATACAGTGTGCCACTTGCCACCAGCAGCCTGCCACCAGATACAGTGTGCCACTTGCCAACCACAGCCTACCACCAGATACAGTGTGTCACTTACCACCAGCAGCCTTCCACCAGATAGTGTGCCACTTGCCACCAGCAGCTTGCCACCAGATACAGTGTGCCACTTGCCACCAGCAGCCTGCCACCAGATACAGTGTGCCACTTGCCACCAGATACAGTGTGCTACTTGCCACCAGCAGCCTGCCACCAGATAGTGTGCCACTTGCCAACCACAGCCTACCACCAGATACAGTGTGTCACTTACCACCAGCAGCCTTCCACCAGATAGTGTGCCACTTGCCACCAGCAGCTTGCCACCAGATACAGTGTGCCACTTGCCACCAGCAGCCTGCCACCAGATACAGTGTGCCACTTGCCACCAGATACAGTGTGCTACTTGCCACCAGCAGCCTGCCACCAGATAGTGTGCCACTTGCCAACCACAGCCTACCACCAGATACAGTGTGCCACCAGCAGCCTGCCACCAGATACAGTGTGCCACTTGCCACCAGCAGCCTGCCACCAGATACAGTGTGCCACTTGCCACCAGCAGCCTTTCACCAGATACAGTGTGCCACTTGCCACCAGCAGCCTGCCACTTCCTCCAGGACTCTTCCAGGATGGGTAGAAGGGACAGGGCCTGCATAGTCAAACAAATCCCTGGAGCCCCCACCCCTCCTGATCTGGGATGGTATGGTTGTGTGTAAAATGAATGCCAGGAGTATTGATCAGACCAAGTTCTATAGAGGGTTGTGTGTACAGCCTTTGGGCTCACACTGGTTTGCTGCAGTTTGGGCGCACTGCTTGTGTATCTGCAGTTTTAGCTTGCAGTCCTATTGATTTTGGTGCGCTTTCAGAAAAAACATGCAACCTAATAGAAATCAATAGGACTGTGGGTAAAACACAGGAAAACTGCGGATACACCAGCAATGGGCCAAAACACAGCAAAGCAGTGTGAACCAACCTAAAAGCACAAGGAGCCAAGTCTACATATTGACTGCAGTTATAAGAGCCATTGCTGAAGATAAAGGTAAAAGAGGGGGAGAGAAGGGAGATAAGAGTCCAGTCACTGAGCTCACACTTGGATGGGAAGCTCATCACTCACATATCTGTTCACCTTCTATCTGCCGGCTGCTCTGTTCATAATTTCCCAGCCCACACGGCTCCTTCACTGCACACAGAGAGAGAAGAGAGAGGGGAGGCGGAAGGCAGAGCCATTCGTGTAGGGGGGAACTGCACTGTGACACTGTAATAAACACAGTGAGCCAACACAGATGCAGCCAGACACCCCTCCATTTACACACAGCTTCTCCTGTCCCATAGAAGTTTATGGACAGGAGAAACCAGGCTTATACTGCTGACTGGGAGGGCCGATTTTAAGGCAGGGGCCTGGAGCTGCAGCTCCATCAGCCCCTATGTTAATCCGGCCCTGAGTGAGGCCCATAGAACATACGAGGGCATGGCGTGGCTGCGCTATGATGAGCAATTTCGTCAGAGGATGGCTGTGTGACTGAATCTACGCTGGGATCACAAGGACATCAGCTTGTGGATGAGGTTGATGACGGCAGCGAGGGCCCCTAGTCAGTTTTTTCAGGCAGAGGTCGGAGGTTCAGCAGCCCCAGGACAACCGGCCGAGAAAAAATGGGGATATTGCTGGCAATTTAATGAAGGAACCTGCAGATTTGGAGCCAACTGTCGTTTCAAGCATTTGTGTTCCGGCTGCGCGGGATCCCATGCATTGGCAAAATGTTTCAAAAAAGGAAAAGGATGCGCCGGAGATACCTCAGGTAAGAGGGAGGACCCCGGTACAGGTGGAAAGGATGCGGCCTTTCCTCAATAGGTACCCGGACCGGGCAGCGGCCGCCACGCTGGAGGCAGGTTTTAGGGAGGGTGTTCACATTCCTTGCGCCTTGGCGGAGGTGCCGCCTGAGGCCAAGAATTTGCGGTCGGCCTTGCTGCATGCAGCAGTGGTCTCTGAAAAATTGGAAAAAGAGGTTTCGTTGGGACGCATGGCGGGTCCTTTTTGGGGAAAGACCACTACAAGGGTTAGTGGTCTCCCCTTTGGGCGTGGTACCAAAAAGAGAGCCAAACAAGTTTAGACTCATACACCACCTCTCTTTCCTGAAGGGAGGGTCGGTGAATGATGCTATAGCCCCAGAAGTGTGTGCGGTTACGTACACATCTTTTGACGCAGCGGTCGCATGGGTTAGGAGATATGGGCAGGGGTCTTTAATGGCCAAGTCCGATATCGAATCGGCTTTTCAGCTTTTGCCAGTTCATCCCAACAGTTTCAGGTGGCTAGGCTGTAAATGGGAATGGGCCTACTATGTAGATCGATGTCTTCCAATGGGATGCTCTATATCCTGTGCTCTTTTCGAAACGTTCAGTTCGTTCTTGGAGTGGGCAGTTCGGGATGTGGCAGGTATCAATTCAGTCATCCATTATTTGGACGACTTCTTATGTGTGGGTCCAGCGGGTTCCAACATATGTGCAGTGCTTTTGGGGACTTTGCAATATTTAGCGGAAAGATTTGGGGTGCCGGTAGCCCCGGAAAAAAACGGAGGGTCCAACGGCGACTATCACATTTCTCGGAATAGAGATAGATTCAAGGAGGATGGAATGCAGGATTCCGCAGGACAAACTGTTGAAGTTGAAAGAGGAGGTTCGCGAGACTATTGGAGTTAGGAAACTGCAGCTTCGCCAACTCCAATCTCTGCTAGGTAAGCTAAACTTCGCTTGCCGTATCATCCCTATGGGCCGAATTTTCTGCAGGCGGCTGTCAGCCGCCACTGCAGGGATGCGGGCACCGACACATTTCGTGAGTCTGAATAAGGACCACAGGGAGGACTTACGGGTGTGGCAGGTATTCTTGGAGTCTTTCAATAGACGGGCTCTATGGATGTCTGGGCCGATCAGCAACTGTGATCTAGAGTTATTTACTGATGCAGCCGGGTCAACTGGGTTTGGTGCTTTCTGTAAGGGCCACTGGTGTGCTGCCAAGTGGCCAGTGGCTTGGCGGGAGGCTGGGTTCTTAAAGAACTTGGTTCTCTTGGAGTTGTTCCCCATTGTGGTGGCCATGGAGCTGTGGGGCGAGTCCTTTCGAAACCTTAAGGTCCGCTTCAATTGCGACAATCTGGGGGTGGTGCAAGTGGTTATTCGGGTGACCGCGGCATCAGTGCCGGTGGTCAGGCTTTTGCGCCATCTAGTACTTTGTTGTTTACAATTGAATGCGTTCATTTATGCTGTGCATCTACCAGGGACCGAGAACACCTTGGCTGACGCTTTGTCTCGTTTTCAGTGGGACAGGTTCCGGAGGTTGGCACCAGAGGCAGATCATCAGGGGGTTGCCTGTCCCAGCTGGATATGGAACATTGCCTTGGAACAGCAGCAAAATGGATTCAGCGCTCCGTGAGTATGGCTACATGGAATGCCTACTCTAAGGTATGGAAGGAGTGGTTCGCCTTTCTGAATGACTTGGGCATGGGATCTGATGATCCGGACGTGGACAAGGCAGTGCTGTATTTTATCATTAGGGACTTTGAAAACGGTATCTCGGCAGCTGCCATCAATCGTGAATTGGCAGGTTTGGCCTTCCTTTTTAAATGGCAGGGGAGTCGGGACCATACTAAGGAATTTTGGTTACGACAAGCAGTCAAGGGATATAGAAAAGCTTTCAAACAGAGGGACAGGAGGCGCCCCGTCTCATTTGAAATGCTTAAGCAATTGATGCTTAGTCTGGAAAGGGTCAGCAGATCCGAGTACGAATGTGCACTATTCAAAGCAGCGTTCACGCTGGCATTTTTTGGGGCGCTGAGGATAAGTGAGCTGGTGAGCCCTTCAAAGACGGCTCCGGACGGGCTTTTCAACGGGGAGGTTGAAGTATGGGTGGATAGAGTCCGCATATGGATTCATAGGTCAAAACCGGATCAAGCGGGGAGAGGCAAATATCTGGAGTTTGGGAAGATTGCGGAGCTTAGCATATGCCCGGTTCGGATTGTGGGAGCTTTCATGGAGGTCAGGCCTGCCCCTTCTTGATACATGATACATGTGTCTTTCAAAATACCAGTTTGTAACGTTTTTTAAGAAATGCGTGGTCAGGGTGGGATGTGACCCTTTACAATTTTCCTCGCATTCTTTCAGAATTGGGGCGGCCACAGAGGCTGCTAGGGCGGGTTTGAGTCAGGAGGTAATTAGACGTATTGGAAGATGGGATTCGGATAGATTCAAACTGTATGTCCGCCCCCACAGGGTTCAAATGTAATTTTAGCCTGGTGTTGTTTATGAGTGGGAGTTGGGTATTAAGGTTCATGAGGTTGTATTATTTATTTTGTTAACAGGTCAAGATGTATGTCTGGTTTGGATACTCGGTCACTCCTACGTGTTTTGGGGGGCCAAAAGAGCGGACGTTCGGCCGAATGGCAGACAGCTTCGTATTCCCAGACAAGAGGCCCTCATAAGGTGGATTGGGGTCCCGGGCATGCAGTGGAATAGGGTGCTTGGGGAGGTGCATAGATTCTCCCGCCTGGATAGGGCCCCTGATGTATTGTTAATGCATGTGGGTGGAAATGACATGGGAGCTAGATCCATGAGGGACCTTATCAGGGACATCAAGTGCGATTTTTTGCGTTTAAAAGCTGCTTATCCCAAGATGGTCTTAGTGTGGTCTGACATGGTAGGGAGGTTATCTTGGCGCTGGGCTTTGTCGGATAAAAAAGTGGACAGGGCTAGCATAAAAGTAAATAAAGAAGTGAGCCGGTTTTTTATAAGGAATGGAGGATTAGCATTCGCCATAGGGAGTTGGAGGTGGACACATGGCGTTATTTGCACAGCGATGGTGTACATCTTAATGATGTGGGCATGGACCTATGGTCATTAGGCTTACAGGAAGGCATACATAGAGGGCTTAGTGTGTGGAGGTGCTCGCAAGGATAAGGAGTTACCCCTTTCATGCTGTGGCAGTGGTTGTTTTCCTTGAATAGGATAAGTTCTGTTACAAGTTGTAACACGTGTACCCATCCAAGGATGGGGGGTTGTTTGATGGTACCCATCCAGATGATGGGAGGTTTTGCTGGTACCCATACATGGAAGGATGGGGATTGAAGTTGGTACCTTCAGGCCTTAAGGGTTAACCTACAGCAGTTAAAAAATGCTAGGTCACTGGGGTATGTTGTTATAATGCCGTGTCAGGGGTCTCCGACTGGCAGGTTTTAAATTAAGGAGGTTGTACAAGTGACCAGGGTCATAGTCATTGTTATTACTGAGAAAGTCACCTTAACCACTTCCCACCCGGCCACTGCACATAGACGGCCGGGTGGGCTATCTCTCCTTCTGAGTGGACGTTCAAGAACGTCCCTCAGAAGAAGCGGGATCGCGCGCGCGCGTGCCCGCGCAGCGGCGTGATCCCGATGCGCTCGTGTCACCCGGACACGGCGCATCTCCGATCGGTAGGAGGGCTCTGTGATTGGCCCTCCTGATCACATGACGGCCGTGTCGAATCACAGCCGTCATGTGATGTAAACACAGAGCCGGTTGCTAGGCAATCTGCTCTCCTCTCCTCACACGGAAGTTGTCAGTGAGGAGAGGAGAGCGGATCGCTGCAGCCGGCTGGTGATCAGTGAGTATGAGCTGTTTTTTACAGCTTTTTACTCACTGATCACCAGTCTAGTGTCAACACACATGTAAAAAACACAAAGTAAACACACAATGTCCCCAACACACGTCCCCAAAACACATGTCCCCAAAATACATGTCCCCAAAATACATGTCCCCAAAACACATGTCCCCACATAGTAAAAACACCTGTCCCCCACATATGTCCCAGTAAAATCACATGTCCCAATGATTATCTGCACACATATGTCCGTGATCACCTGTGCACATCTGTACATTATCATTTGCGCACATGTGTCCGTGATCACATGAACCAATTATTATACACTTAACAGGATTTTTTTTAACAAAAACATGTAGCAGAATACATTTTGGCTTAAATTTATGACAAAATTCGATTTTATTGGATTTTTATTAAAATAGAAAGAAGAAAATATTGTTTTTTTTCCAAATTTCCGCTCTTTTTTTCGCTTATATCGCAAAAAATAAAAAACAGAGTAATGAATAAATACCACCAAAAGAAAGCTCTATTTGTGTGAACAAAATGATAAAAATTTCATTTGGGTACAACATTGTATGACCGCGCAATTGTCATTGAAATTGTGAGAGCGCTGAAAGCTGAAAATTGGTCTGGGAAGGAGGGGGGCGAAAGTGCCCAGTATTGAAGTGGTTAACAAGTATTTAAGAAAGTACAGTTATTTATAATATTTATGTTAATTCATACGTTTGAATAAAAGGCCGCAAGGCCATTTTACTCCAAAAAACTAGTCCGAGTCATCCATGATGTTTTTGGAGGGAGGGTATGTACGGGTAGGATGGTATTAGGTATATGGGCTTAAGTCCTACAGTGTCATGAGAGAAATAATAAAGAAATATGTTTGTGAGAACTCTGTGTGAATATCAGCAGCAAAACAACTTCATTCAACAAAAGCATGCGCTGCATTAAAAGATCACAGAATTTGCAGCGTGAGGAAAGTGCTATCTCCATTAGGAACGCTAGTTTTACCAGACCGAGTGCTTCCGTCTCGTACTTTCTTCAGAGCATGCGTCGTTTTTGGTACGTCGAAACAGCATACAGACGAGAGGTTACTCCGATAGTAATTGGTTCCATCGGAAAAATTTAGAACATGTTCTATGTCTAAGTTCGTCTGAATTTTTGATGGAAAAAGTCCGATGGGGCATACACACGATCGGAATATACGATGAAAAGCTCCTATCAGACTCTTTCTGTCAGAAATTCCACTCGTGTGTACGTGGCATAAGCCATGGAGAGCAGAAAAGAACAGTCAAAAGACCTGTGTAACAATGTAGTGAAACTTTACAAAGATGGAAAAGGATATAAAAAGATATTCAAAGCCTTGAATATACCAGTCAGTACTGTTCAATCACTTAATAAGAAGTGGAACATTTGGGAATCTCTTGATACCAAGCCAAGGTCAGGTAGATTAAGAATCAAGAAAGATTTCAGCCACAACTGCCACAGGAACTGTTCGGATACAAAGAAAAAATCCACAGGTAACCTCAGGAGAAATACAGGCTGACCCTCTACATATCCCCCTCCTGTTCCAGGCCAGGGGTCTGGACACCACAAATCAAGTGGCAATAGACCCGCATTCTGAAGTACCTTTCCTGGTCTATGTGCCACTACAAACTTGAAGTCCTGTAGAGCAAGGAACCACCGGGTGATTCTGGAGTTTTTGTCTTTATTTTGGGCCATCCACGTAAGGGGTGCATGATCTGAAACTAACTTGAAGGGTCGGCCCAACAAGTAGTAGCAGAGTGTATCCAAAGCCCAATTTATTGCGAGACCAGTGGCGTACTAAGTGGGAGGCGGGGGTGGCGGGCCACCCTGGGTGCCACACACTGGGGGGGTGTCTTGTCGGTGCCCCCTCCCTCCTCCGCGACTGAAGCAGAGACAGAGGGCAGATTTAAGCAGCGCAGCACTGCATGGTGACAGGCAGCGGCAGGTAAGAACACAGTACACACATGGAGAGCCTGTACTGGCTTTGCAAATGCGGGAGTGTTTGCGCACCCAAGTGACACCCGTCGGCGCACCCAGGACCCGCAACGATCCCCTTCTCTCGTGGCCATATCGTGGCTCTGATCTGTCTCAGCTGTCTCACACAGCCGAGCAGAGTGAAGCTGCCGGTGCCGCCTCCCCCTCCTCCATGTAGTCTACACGTACTGTGCATCATGTCCCGCTCTGATCATCTGAGCCGAGGCCTGAGGTACATTATGGGTCTGAAGGGGGTCTGTATTGTAGGGGGGTCTGCACTGTAGGGGGGTCTGTATTGTAGGGGGGGTCTGCACTGTAGGGGGGTCTGTATTGTAGGGGGGTCTGCACTGTAGGTGGGTCTGCACTAAAGGGGGGTCTGCACTGTAGGGGGGTCTGCACTGTAGGGGGGTCTGTATTGTAGGGGGGTCTGCATTGTAGGGGGTCTGTATTGTAGGGGGGTCTGTATTGTAGGGGAGGTTCTGTACTGTAGGGGGGCCTATACTGTATGGGGGTCTGTACTGTAGGGGGGTCTGTAAGGGGGGTCTGTACTGTAGGGGGGTCTGCACTGTAGGGGTGGTCTGCACTGTAGGGGGGTCTGTGTAACATACAGGGGGTCCAGAACTGTTGGGGGGTGTCTTTGTAACATACAGGCGTCCAGAGATGTAGGGGGCTGTGTAATCTAAAGGGGTCCAGAGGTGCAGGGTGCTGTATAATGTAAAGGGGTCAAGAGGTGCAGGGTGCTGTGTAATGTAAAGGGGTCAAGAGGTGCAGAGTGCTGTGTAATGTAAAGGGGTCCAGAGGGGCAGGGTGCTGTGTAATGTAAAGGGGTCAAGAGGTGCAGGGTGCTGTGTAATGTAAAGGGGTCCAGAGGTGCAGGGTGCTGTGTAATGTAAAGGGGTCCAGAGGTGCAGGGTGCTGTGTAATGCAAAGGGGTCTAGACGTACAAGGGCTGTGCAATGTAAAGAGGTCCTTAGGTGCAAGGTGCTTTGTAATGTAAAGGGGTGCTGTGTAATGTACACAATAGTGACAAAGAGATATTTAAGGATGCTGAGGTATGCAGGGGGCACAGTGGGGTGTTTTTACATTTTAAGATGGGGGGTGCCAGATATAGGATCTGCGCCGGGTGCCAAATGCACAAGATACTACCCTGTGCGAGACACTCCCTTTCCACAATGGAATAATTCCTCTCAGCTGGCATGAGCTTCCGGCTCAAGTACACAATGGGGTGATCATCCCCCCAACCATCTGGAACAGTACTGCACCCAGACCCAACTTTGAGGCATCTGTTTGTACCAGGAACTCTTTTTGGAAGTCGGAAGCTACCAATACTGGTTCCTGGCACAAGGCTTGCTTCAACCGACAGAACTCTGCTTCTGCTTCTACACTCCACTGAACAACAGTTGCGTTCTTTCCCTTGGTGAGATCAGTCAGAGGTGCTGCTAGACTGGCAAAGTTGGGGACAAACCTCCTATAATAGCTGACAATGCCAAGGAAAGAACGCACCTGTTTCTTTGTGAGTGGACGGGGCTCATTTCTGGATAGCCTCCACCTTGTTTAGTTGGGGTTCAATCACACCCCTGCCTACAACATACCCCAGGTAGCGGGCCTCCTCCAACCCAACCTTGCTCTTTTCCGGGTTCACTGTGAACCCCACCCTTCGGAGCGCATCCAAGACCAACTGGACCTTCGGTAAGTGACTCTCCCAGTCCTGACTAAAGATGACAATGTCATCAAGGTAGGCTTCTGAGTATTCCTTATGGGGTCTCAGGACAAAATCCATGGACCTCTGGAAAGTGGCTGGGGCCCCAGGTAACCCAAACGGCATTCGGGCATATTGCCATAACCCCTCCGGTGTGGCAAATGCAGTTTTTTTCTTTAGCCTCTGGGGAAAGCGGGATCTGCCAGTATCCCTTGGTCAAGTCAAGAGTGGTGATGTACTGGGCCTGTCCTAATCTCTCAATTAACTCATCCACCCAGGGCATGGGATACGCGCCTGGCTTGGAGACTTCATTTAACTTGTGAAAGTCATTGCAGAACTGCCAGGCTCCATTCGGCTTGGGTATAAGGACTATAGGGCTGGTGGGTGTCACCCGGGTGCGGCCTGCACCCCCTAGGGACACCACTGGGTGTCATGTTGGTGAGGTGCTATCATCATCTGTGCTGCTGCACACTGCTGTCAGTGTCATTTTGGGAGTCAATTTCATGGGTGTGTGCCGCCCATTCTAATTTCTTGCCCTCTCAATTCCTGTCCCTGAGCTACTTACTATATCGAAAACAAAACAAGAAATATGTTTTTGCCTTAATATCTACCTTAAATGGAGCCAATCACCCATCCCTCAGATGATAGAGAGTTTTGAGGGGTCAAGAGGATTAATAGCTGAACTCTACCAACATATCTTCAGAAATAGCAGGGAAGGACCAAATAAACTTAGGTGTAGGGGGAAGTGGGAAAGAGACCTGGGGGTAATATCGGATGCCCAGTGGAGGGAGGTGCTGAAGGGAGGCCACCAGGTCTCAGTCTCGCCAGCTCAGAAATTATCGCACCTAATGCTACTGCATAGGGCATACTATACCCCCCAAAAACTGTTTAAATGGGGGAGAAGAGTAGATCCCAAGTGTCCTAGATGCCAAATGAATGGAGATTTGTTACATATGGTATGGAAATGCCCTAAACTATCCCACTATTGGTTAGAAGTGATTGAGGATATAAACAGGTTTTTTAAGGTGAGTCTTAAATTAGATCCAAAGCTATGTATTCTGGGGGTGGGTGGGAACTTGGGTAATGGGAGAGACAAAATAAAAGCAGTGCGGAGATGCCTATATCAGGCAAGAAAGGGAATAACCAAAAGATGGCAAGCTGAGAAACCCCCTTCGGTTGCTGACTGGCGTAGAGAAGTGTCGGAAACAATAGGAAAAGAAAGGACAGTGTTTGTAAGGGCAGGAAACCTAAAAGAATTTAAAAAAATCTGGAATCCCTGGCTGATGAGTGTAGCCCACCCTACGGAGTAAACAGAGTAAGAATAAGATAGGGAGGATGTTGTTCTTAAGATAGGAGTAGTAGTAATATGTCTGGTATTATATATAAGGAAAATAATCTGGTACAAGGTATATATAATGATGCAAGGGGGGGGGGGGGTGAAAAGCAAAATTGTACCTTTTATAGTGTGAACCTATGCACCACATTGGGTATTAGAAGGTTTTATTACTGTTTGGTAACCTGTATATTGAGTAATGTGATGTACTGAATTTAACTATGAATAAAAATGATCAAATTAAAAAAAAAAAAAATATCTACCTTAAATCACTTTGCTAATTGCATATTGTACTTGATTGTGGCCTGAATCTTGAAATTTGCACTTAAAACTGTCATTTTGTAACTTTTGGATATGCCAGTAAAATCTTGACTGTGCCAGTAAATTGTGGGTGTTGTGTCATTTCAATCTGGTAGGTTGGCAACACTGCTGAACACCAAGGAAATTCAGTCCCCACAATGAAAGGCTAAACACAAGTATAAATTCCAAAGAGTACTTACTAGTGTAGAGGGAGGTCCCAAAAAGAATGGCTGAAGGAGGAAGAAGGGAGGGAGACAGTGAAGCAGTCTCTCTCTCTCTCCTCTCTCTTCTCTCTCTCTCTCTCTCTCTCTCTCTCTCTCTCTCTCTCTCTCTATCTCTCTCTCTCTCTCATGTAATGTTTCCCTATCAGAGTAAGGTGTACGAATGACAACATTTATGCCTCTCTCCATCCCGCCGCCTTCTCCCTCCTTCAGCCATTCTTTTTGGGACCTCCTCTACACTAGTACTCTTATGCCGAGTACACACGAGCGGACTTTCCGGCAGACTTGGTCCGACGTTCTTCCCGCCGAACTTTCCGGCGGACTACCGCCGGACTTTCTAAACGGATGGACTTGCCTACACACGACCGGACTTTCCGGCAGGCTAGGTCTGCCCGTCTTTCCGATGGACTTTCGCCGGAGATACGGCGGACTTTCAGAATGAACGGACTTGCGCACACACGTTCATTTTGAACGTGACTCGGGTACGACAGGACTAAAAAAGGAAGTGAATCTCGCCGCTTTTATCGGCGAGATTGACACCTTGCGAGCCCCGTGGCGGGGCATACAAGGCCCTTAGGTCTGGTATGGATTTTAAGGGGAACCCCCTACGCTGAAAAGACAGTGTGGGGTCCCCCCTAAAATCCATACCAGACCCCGATCCGAGCACACCCGGCCCGTCAGGAAAGGGGGTGGGGACGAGTGAGCGCCCCCCTCCTGAACTGTACCAGACCGCATGCCCTCAACATGGGGGGGTGGGTGCTTTGGGGGAGGGGGGTGGGGGGGCCCCCCCACCACAAAGCACGTTGTCCCCATGTTGATGAGGACAAGGACCTTTTCCCAACAACCCTCGCCGTTGGTTGTTGGGGTCTGTGGGCGGGGGGGCTTATCGGAATCCAGGAGCTACCTATAATAAGAGGGCCCCCAGATCCCGGCCCCCCACCCTATGTGAATGAGTATGGGGTACATGTTACCCCTACCCAATTACCTAGGGAAAAAGTATCAATAATAAAACACACTACACAGGTTTTTAAAGTAATTTATTAGACAGCTCCGGGGGGTCTTCTTCTGGCGGTCTCTCCAGCTGGAATGCTCTCTGAACACTCCGATGTGACTTATATAGGCAGAGACCCCGCCCCCTTATGCCATCACAGTCCCTGGGCATGCTGGGACTGTGACGTTTTAGGGGGGCATGGTCACTGGGCGATCTTGACCATGCCCCCTAAAACGTCACAGTCCCAGCATGCCCAGGGACTGTGACGGCATAAGGGGGCAGGGTCTCCGCCTATATAAGTCACATCGGAGTGCTCAGAGAGCATTCCAGCCAGAGAGACCATTGTGTGAACATCGGAAGAAGCCAAGAAGCCCAGAACCAGAAGTCTGGGCCCCCGCTAACAAAAGAGCGGCACGAAGATAGCGGAGGAGCCGGCAGAAGAACTGGAACACCGGGAGAAGAGGCCAGAGAGAGCGGAGAAGAACCAACCGGACGCTGGGAGAAGAGGAACCGGAGGGACCCCCAAAGTTGGAAGAAGACCCCCCAGAGCTGTCTAATAAATTACTTTAAAAACCTGTAGTGTGTTTTATTATTGACACTTTTTCCCTAGGTAAATGGGTAGGGGTAAGCCCCCCGCCTGCAGACCCCGACAACCAACGGCGAGGGTTGTCGGGAATAGGCCCTTGTCCTCATCAACATGGGGACAAGGTGCTTTGTGGTGGGGGGGCCCGCAGGGCGCCCCTTCCCCCAAAGCACCCACCCCCCCATGTTGAGGGCATGCGGCCTGGTACGGTTCAGGAGGAGGGCCGCTCGCTCATCCCCACCCCCTTTCCTGACTGGCCGGGCTGCGCGCTCGGATCGGGGTCTGGTATGGATTTTAGGGGGGCCCCACGCCATTTTTTCGGCGTAGGGGGTTCCCCATAAAATCCATCGGACCAGCATACAGACGAACAGGCTTTCTGTCAGGAGTCCGGTGGAAAGATTTGAAAAATGCTTCAAATCTAGGTCCGGCGGACTTTTGGGAAAAAAAAGTCAGCGGGAGCCTACACACAATCGGATTGTGCGGCGGACTCTGGTCCGCCGGACCAAGTATGCCGGAAAGTCCGCTCGTGTGTACCCGGCATAAGGAACTTATGCTTGTGTTCAGCCTTTCATTGTGGGGACTGAATTTCCTTGGTGTTCAGTGATCTGCTTATGCAGCTCAAGGAGGGTATTGTTTGCAGAGCCTTGAAGGATTTGAAATGCCATCTGATCTTCGTGGGCTCTGCCTTTACTGTCCCCTCTTTCAAACTAACCCCTTGGTTAATCGCCCACAACGATTAGAAACACTAAATCTATATAGGAATTACCAACAACATAATAAATGAATTCCAATTTTTTTTCTTACTTCTAGGATAATACAGGTTATTTCCCTAAACAGTAGAACCCAACAGCAAGCGTGCCACGGGTGCGTCTCTGGGCGCTGTGGGGATAAAAATAAGGGGCGGCATTCACCATTCTCGGTCCTCCTGTTTACTGTCCGAATCATCAGATCATCCCCTCATTTTAGAGATGGAAGATCAAATTGGTTCTATTTTTTCATTATCTAGAATTGAGGAAAATGTTTTTGCCCTACTCACTACCCTATACTCTTTAGTATTATTATTTTGAACCATTGTCAGGAAAGAAGCAAGTACCAGCCTCGCCAATATCACCGCTTTTCTACATACATGCGCAGTAGAGCGGCACCCCGGCGCATCCCTGGGCAGAATACAGCGGAAGGGCTAATGCGCGTGCGCAATTCAGCAAAACGGCGATTGCGCGGACGCAATAGCGCAGCACAACCTGAGCCTCCCACTGCCTATAAAAGCCACTCTGTGCCATGGCCAAGTTGCTTGTTTGTCTTTCAGCTACCTGTGTGTTTCCTGCTTGAATCCTGATTCTTGATTACCCGTTGTGACCCGGATTGACCTTGACTTACTCTGGTCTCTTCCTGCATCTGACCCTCGGCTTGCCTCTTGGACCTCGCTACTTGCCTCCTGTGTTTGACCCTCGGCCTGTCTATGGATATTACTTCCTGTCTCCAGTGATTGACCCTCGGCCTGCTCTCAGACTCTGCTATTTGTCTCCAATGCTTGACCCCTGGCTTGCTCGCAGACTTTGCCTCCAGTTACCTGTGTTTGACCCTCGGCCTGTTTTACGGACTTCCTATCAGTCTTCAGCATTTAATTATCAGCCTGTTTACAGACCTGCTATCAGTCTCCAGCACAAAACTATTCTGCCCATCTAAGGGACTCTTGCCAGTCATCGGTGTTTGACCCCCGGCCTGTTGTTGGACTAGCTGCTCATCTACCTCCCTGAGCTTCAGCATCTCCCAGTCCTGCACAGCTGTCTCCTTCCCAGTGACCCTCACACAAGACCTGCCCTGCCTGCTGGTGACTCGTGCCTCTTTGTGCCCTTCACCCCCTGTACCATCTCCAGGAGTGGAGTGCGCTTAGTCACAAGAGGTTACCGCTCTCAGCATCTCGGCCTCGGTGAGTCCCCATATCTGACAACCATATCCAACATGTTGGTATTTTATTCTCTCTCTCTGGTTACCAAAGGTCTTCTCATTTTGTAAATTCTGGCTTCAGTTTAGGAAACAATAATGAATACTTCTTGAACACAAACATCCGGTAGGCATTCATCTTCAGTTCATCATTATTTTGTATAAAATGTATTTTGTATAATGTATGAATATTTTTCTATTAAATATACATAGGCATGTCCTATTGACACGCCATGCGATTTTATTCATGGCAATTTTTAAGCATAATCATTTACAATTGTTGTGCTTCTTATAGTATATATTACTTCATGCGACACTTTCAAAATCTCCTGAAGAAGCTCCATTGAGCGAAACATGTAGAGTAAGAAGTGGTTGTACATGTCAAAAGAAATAATACGTGATTCTTGTAAATGTTTATTGTGATTTTAAAGAATTGTTTAAATAAAATGTATATTTTTCTAAATTGATTGCTTATTCTATCCCTTGGTACCTTAAAAGTCCCGCCTGCCCCCTCTTCCTCCATTTTGCTTCTTGTAACCCTAATACTAAGCTGATCTGCAATCCTCACACTAACCCTCTTGTACTTATCTCCTGTGTAGCCCAACACAGGACACATTCAGTTTATGTAAGAAGAACGTTCAGGAAACAAAATAACTACCTGGATTGTGTTTGCTGTCCATTAAGAACATTAAGTATATTGTTTTTAATATTTTAGAAGAAAAATATACAAACTGCACACTATCTTGACTGAGACCCCACAACGGATTAATTCATTCTCAGGGACGCTGAACAGTTTTTACTTTACTGCTTCCCAATTGGAAGAAACCAGTTGTGGGCGGAGTTTCCCTTTAACTCCTGTGCGTGCAATGGTCCAAATATGTGCTTTGTCCTCTATGGGTCTCATAGATCCACTTCTCTAGCAACCATTGACATCGCCTCAAAGGCACCAATCGGAATCAAATCCTACTTTTCAAAATGACAGCTGGAATGTGAAAGTATGATTGTGATTGAAGGGTTGTGCAGAACTAATGGTAGTTGTTTGTACTAACATGTTACTATGTAACGTGATCTCAGGTCAGAAACTTCTGAACCAGAGGTGAAGGACACGGACAAGGTAGAGATGCTGGAGGTGCAATGAACTCAACTGAAAGCTGCACATGAATGGAGACACACAAGATCTCACATCAACGGATTCATTGACAAGTTTGGTGAGGTACGTTCATCAATTAATGTGATTTTTTTTTTTTTTGAGAAGTACATACTAATATACATTCTTTAAATATACACTTACTGTATATGAAAGTTATTGGGACCAATTTACAATAAACAACCTTTGTCAATGAGTAAGGATGAGGTTTTGGTTGGTTGCCATCATTTGTTCACAGCAAATTCTTACGTGTTCGAGGTTCGCGGACCCAGCAAAATAATGCCGGACTTTACCATAATAATCAAAATGCACTGCCTGGCCTTTGAGCTTAGGTCACCTGGCTTGGAAGGGCCAATAAAAGGGCTTTTGGATAAGCCAGCCCCCTCACAATAAACGGTGAGATCACAGTAGCCATATTACAATGGGCTTTAGCTGTGATAGGCAAAGTATAGAGAGTAATGTTGATAAGTGTAAAAAAAATAAAGGAATTTAACTTGTATCCTCACAGGGTGACATTGTGGATACACTGATAACAATATGCCAATGTCCCGATATTCAATGGAAAAGACTAAGAAATTGCAAAAATGGACTTTGTAGGCACACACGTAGAATACAAAATATTTAAATTTTTAATTGGATAAAGTTAAAAAGGTAAAATGTAGAAAACATAAAAAGAACACACATAATGCTAATGATGACATAGAATACATGACCCCGGGGACTCCAATAACACCTCCAAATATTATAATCTAATCCAGTGGGATGAGAAATAAGATCCGGTATAACCAGTAGCCGCATCCAAGAGGAATAAAGTGCATGGAGTAGTTGAGTCGCAGTGTGAGGTCACAGGAGGATTTTCTGCTCTACATGTTGTGCACAATTGTGCTTCTTCAGGAGATTACAGATCTGATAAACATGTAAAAAAAACAAATAAGTATATATATATATATATATATATATATATATATATATATATATATATATATATATATATATAGTCAGGTCCATAAATATTGTGACATGGACACAACTCTAATCTTTTTGGCTCTATACACCACCACAATGGATTTGAAATGAAACGAACAAGATGTGTTTTAACTGCAGACTTTCAGCTTTAATTTGAGGGTATTTACATCCAAATCAGGTGAGCGGTGTAGGAATTACAACAGTTTGTATATGTGCCTCCCACTTTTTAAGGGACCAAAAGTAATGGGACAGATTAACAATCATCCATCAAACTTTCACTTTTTAATACTTGGTTGTAAATCCTTTGCAGACAATTACAGCCTGAAGTCTGGAAGGCATAGACATCACCAGACGCTGGTTTCATCCCTGGTGATGCTCTGCCAGGCCTCTACTGCAACTGTCTTCAGTTCCTGCTTGTTCTTGGGGCATTTTCCCTTCAGTTTTGTCTTCAGCAAGTGAAATGCATGCTCAATCGGATTGAGGTCAGGTGATTGACTTGGCCATTACATAACATTCCACTTCTTTCCTTTAAAAAACTCTTTGGTGTCTTTCACAGTATGCTTCGGGTCATTGTCCATCTGCACTGTGAAGCGCCGTCCAATGAGTTCTGAAGCATTTTGCTGAATATGAACAGATAATATTCCCCGAAACACTTCAGAATTCTTCCTGCTGCTTTTGTCAGCAGTCACATCATCAATAAATACAAGAGAACCAGTTCCATTGGCAGCCATACATGCCCACGCCATGACACTACCACCACCATGCTTCACTGATGAGGTGGTATGCTTTGGATCATGAGCAGTTCCTTTCCTTCTCCATACTCTTCTCTTCCCATCACTCTGGTACAAGTTGATGTTGGTCTCATCTGTCCATAGGATGTTGTTCCAGAACTGTGAAGGCTTTTTTAGATGTTGTTTGGCAAACTCTAATCTGGCCTTCCTGTTTTTGAGGCTCACCAATGGTTTACATCTTGTGGTGAACCCTCTGTATTCACTCTGGTGAAGTCTTCTCTTGATTGTTGACTTTGACACACATACACCTACCTCCTGGAAAGTGTTCTTCATCTGGCCAACTGTTGTGAAGGGTGTTCTCTTCACTAGGGAAAGAATTCTTCGGTTATCTACCACAGTTTTTTTCCGTGGTCTTCCGGGTCTTTTGGTGTTGCTGAGCTCACCGGTGCGTTCTTTCTTTTTAAGGATGTTCCAAACAGTTGATTTGGCCACACCTAATGTTTTTGCTATCTCTCTGATGGGTTTGTTTTGTTTTTTCAGCCTAATGATGGCTTGCTTCACTGATAGTGACAGCTCTTTGGATCTCATATTGAGAGTTGACAGCAACAGATTCCAAATGCAAATAGCACACTTGAAATGAACTCTGGACCTTTTATCTGCTCCTTGTAAATGGGATAATGAGGGAGTAACACAAACCTGGACATGGAACAGTTGAGCAGCCAATTGTTACTTTTGGTCCCTTAAAAAGTGGGAGGCACATATACAAACTGTTGTAATTCCTACACCGTTCACCTGATTTGGATGTAAATACCCTCAGATTAAAGTTGAAAGTCTGCAGTTAAAGCACATCTTGTTAGTTTCATTTCAAATCCATTGTGGTGGTGTATAGAGCCAAAAAGATTAGAATTGTGCCAACGTCCCAATATTTATGGACCTGACTATATATATATATATATATATATATATATAACATACTATCAAGTACATAAAGCTATATAAGCAATTAAATGGTCATTTCAATGGGATCTAGCAGGATGGAGCTCAAGTCCGGTGACCACCGGGGGAGGGGGGGCAAAAAGCAACAATCCTCCCATGGGGACGCAGCCACACATTACACAAACGAATAAATTAACCACTTCAGCCCCGGAGCATTTGGCTGGCCAAAGACCAGAGCACTTTTTTGCGATTGGGCGCTGCGTCGCTTTAACTAACAATTGCGCGGTCGTGCAACGTGGCTCCCAAACAAAATTGACATCCCTTTTTTTCCACACTAATAGACCTTTCTTTTGGTGGTATTTGATCACCTTTGCGGTTTTATTTTTTTGTGCTATAAACAAAAAAAAGAGCGAAAATTTTGAAAAAAAAGCAATATTTTTTTACTTTTTGCTATAATAAATATCCTCCAAAAAATATATATAAAAAAAAATTTTTTCCCTCAGTTTAGGCCGATACGTTTTCTTCTACATACTTTTGGTAAAAAAAAATCGCAATAAGCGTTTGTTGATTGGTTTGCGCAAAAGTTATAACGTCTACAAAATAGGGAATAGTTTAAGGCTATGTTTCCACTATTGCATCCCCAAAGTAGCGCGATTTTGCCGAGATTTTTTACTGCGATTTTACCGTGACTTTTTACCGCGATTTGAAGCAATGCCTGTGTCTATGGACCTTAAGTCGCATCAAAGTGGGACCAAAGTAGTGCAGGGAATACTTTGAAGTCGCTGCGACTTGAAGTCGCACAGATATGAACGGTACTCATTGGAAATCATGGGGTACTATTTGTCATGCGACTTTTCAGTCCCAAGGCGCATGAAAAGTCGCACTAGTGGAAACATAGCCTTATCGCATTTTTATTAATTTTTTTTTGGCGGCGATCAGCAATTTTTATCGTGACTGCGACATTATGTTGTGTGGAGGAAAATGCCTTGTTGAGGTCAGAGGAGAATGGGCAGACTGGTTCCACATGATAGAAAGGCAACAATAACTCAAATAACCAACCAAGGTATGCAGAATACCATCTCTGAACACACAACACATCCAACGTTGATACAGATGGGCTACAGCAGCAGAAGACCACACAGGGCGCAACTCCAATCAGCTAAGAATAGGAAACTGAGGCTACAATTGGCACAGGATCACCAAAATTGGACAATAGAAGATTGGAAAAACATTACCTGGTCTAATGAGTCTGGATTTCATCTGCAACAATCAGATGGTGGGGTCAGAATTTGGCACATGGATCCATCCTGCCTTGTATCACCGGTTCAGGCTGGTGGTGGGGGTGTAATGGTGTGGGGGATGGGGTATCACCAGTTCAGGCTGGTGGTGGGGGGTGTAATGGTGTGGGGGATGGGATATCACCGGTTCAGGCTGGTGGTGGGGGTGTAATGGTGTGGGGGATGGGGTATCACCGGTTCAGGCTGGTGGTGGGGGTGTAATGGTGTGGGGGATGGGGTAGCACCGGTTCAGGCTGGTGGTGGGGGGTGTAATGGTGTGGGGGATGGGGTAGCACCGGTTCAGGCTAGTGGTGGAGGTGTAATGGTGTGGGGGATGGGGTATCACCGGTTCAGGCTGGTGGTGGGGGTGTAATGGTGTGGGGGATGGGGTATCACCGGTTCAGGCTGGTGGTGGGGGTGTAATGGTGTGGGGGATGGGGTATCACCAGTTCAGGCTGGTGGTGGGGGGTGTAATGGTGTGGGGGATGGGATATCACCGGTTCAGGCTGGTGGTGGGGGTGTAATGGTGTGGGGGATGGGGTATCACTGGTTCAGGCTGGTGGTGGGGGGTGTAATGGTGCGGGGGATGGGGTATCACCGGTTCAGGCTGGTGGTGGGGGTGTAATGGTGTGGGGGATGGGGTAGCACCGGTTCAGGCTGGTGGTGGGGGGTGTAATGGTGTGGAGGATGGGGTAGCACCGGTTCAGGCTGGTGGTGGGGTGTAATGGTGTGGGGGATGGGATATCACCAATTCAGGCTGGTGGTGGGGGTGTAATGGTGTGGGGGATGGGGTATCACCGGTTCAGGCTGGTGGTGGGGGTGTAATGGTGTGGGGGAAGGGGTATCACCGGTTCAGGCTGGTGGTGGGGGTGTAATGGTGTGGGGGATGGGGTATCACCGGTTCAGGCTGGTGGTGGGGGTGTAATGGTGTGGGGGAAGGGGTATCACCGGTTCAGGCTGGTGGTGGGGGTGTAATGGTGTGGGGGATGGGGTATCACCTGTTCAGGCTGGTGGTGGGGGTATAATGGTGTGGGGGATGGGGTATCACCGGTTCAGGCTGGTGGTGGGGGTGTAATGGTGTGGGGGATGGGGTATCACCTGTTCAGGCTGGTGGTGGGGGTATAATGGTGTGGGGGATGGGGTATCACCGGTTCAGGCTGGTGGTGGGGGTGTAATGGTGTGGGGGATGGGGTATCACCTGTTCAGGCTGGTGGTGGGGGTATAATGGTGTGGGGGATGGGGTATCACCGGTTCAGGCTGGTGGTGGGGGTGTAATGGTGTGGGGGATGGGGTATCACCTGTTCAGGCTGGTGGTGGGGGTATAATGGTGTGGGGGATGGGGTATCACCGGTTCAGGCTGGTGGTGGGGGTGTAATGGTGTGGGGGATGGGGTACCTGAGTATTGTTGCTGACCACGTCCATCCCTTTATGACTACAGTGTCCCCATCTTCTGATGGCTCCTTCCAGCAGGATAATGCACCATGTCACAAAGCTCCAATCATCTCACCACTGGACAATGAGGTCCCTGTCCTCCAATGGCCTCCACAATCACCACATCTCATCCAATAGAGCGCCCTTGGGATGTGGTGGAATGGGAGATTTGCATCATGGATGTGCAGCCGACAAATCTGCAGCAACTGTGTGATGTTATCAGGTCACTATGGAGCAAAGTCTCTGAGGAATGTTTCCAACACCTTGTTGTATCTATTCCACCAAGAATGAAGGCCAAAGGGGGTCCAACCCACTACTAGCAAGGAGGACCTAGCTAGTAGGTACACTCTGGACAGGAAAGGGTTACCTCTGATGTATGATGATGATGATGAGGATCACCTCTGGGTGTACCTAATCTGATCCTCATCATCATACATCAGAGGTAATAATTGTGAAGTGGAAGGAAAATAATAAATTATACAAATAAATATGTGAAAAGTGTGGGGGGAGGGGCATTTGTATTCAGCCCCCTTTACTCTGATACCCCTAACTAAAATCTAGAGGAACCAATTGCCTTCAGAAGTCACCTAATTAGTAAATAGAGTCCACCTGTGTGTCATTTAATCTCAGTATAAATACAGCTGTTCTGTGAAGCCCTCAGAGGTTTGTTAGAGAACCTTAGTGAACAAACAGCATCATGAAGGACAAGGAACACACCAGACAGGTCAGGGATAAAGTTGTGGAGAAGTATAAAGCAGGGTTAGGTTATAAAAAAAATCTCCCAAGCTTTGAACATCTCACGGAGCTCTGTTCAATCCATCATCGGAAAATGGAAAGAGTATGGCACAACCGCAAACCTACCAAGACACGGCCGTCCACCTAAACTGACCGGCCGGGCAAGGAGAGCATTCATCAGAGAAGAGCCAAGAGGTCCATGGTAACTCTGGAGGAGCTGCAGAGATCCACAGCTCAGGTGGGAGAATCTGTCCACAGGACAACTATTAGTCGTGTTCTCCACAAATCTGCCCTTTATGGAAGAGTGACAAGAAGAAAGACATTGATCACACAGGGGGGACCTGTCCGGTGACTTAGCCGCCTGACAAGTCGCTCTCCATTCACTACAATGGAACCGTTCTAATAGGAGCGACTCAAGTCAAACTCAACTCAAAGGTTCCTGAACTACTTTGGGGCATCTTCAGAGCGGCTTGCATTGACTTCTATACAGAAGTAGTATTGCAGGTCGCGCTGTACGGGGCGGTTTCAGAGTCGGGCGACTTTGAAGCCCCCCTGTGTGAACCGGCTCTAAAGGGACAAGGACTCCAGAATGAAAAAATAAAAAGTAATATCTTTTAACTCTTCTCCAGATACGGCATTTAGTTACTTTCTAAAGCAAGTCACACAAAATCAACAGCCATATTGGTGATTGGGGAACCCTCTGAAGAGTCTTTTTGCTGATACCTGACATTCAAAAATCATTATCTAAAAAATATATTGAGGGTTGCATAGCGCTGACTAATTCTAAAGAGGACCACATAATCTTCATACACAAACTACAAAGATGAAAAAAAGGTGTGTAGAATTTTAACCACGAAAGCCTCAAATTTCCAATCTAATTACACTTTATTTCCTGTGGGATACCCTTATAGAATGGAATCTCAGTGTAATGTAGGCAGGAACCGGGAAGAGATGGGAAAAAGGATGGTTAATTATATCTAAGTCTTCCTTCTCTAGGAGCAGAAAGATGCCACCTCCGTGGACAGGATCCTGAAGTATCTGGATGAGAATGGAGATGGGGAGGTGGACTTCCAGGAGTTTGTCATCTTGGTGGCCTCTATGACCGTGGCCTGCAACACCTTCTTCTGCGAGAGCAGCTGAGGCTCTCCGACCGTTCATTCCACCGCCATGGAGGAGACCCTTGTACAAAGACTGACGTCTCAATAAACTAGAAATGTATCCTTTAAATGCTTCTGTGTTTCTATTTTCTGCATCAATATATCTATAGAGAACCAATGACCATAATCCAATACCAAGTGTCCATGTGTCATTGTTCTGGGACCCCCAACTGTCCGGGTGTCATTGTTCTGGGACCCCCAAGTGTCCGGGTGTCATTGTTCTGGGACCCCCAAGTGTCCGGGTGTCATTGTTCTGGGACCCCCAGGTGTCATTGTTCTGTGATCCCCAAGTGTCCGGGTGTCATTGTTCTGGGACCCCTGGGTGTCATTGTTCTGGGACCCCCAGGTGTCATTGTTCTGGGACCCCTGGGTGTCATTGTTCTGGGACCCCCGGGTGTCATTGTTCTGGGACCCCTGGGTGTCATTGTTCTGGGACCCCCAAGTGTCCGGGTATCATTGTTCTGGGACCCCCAAGTGTCCGGGTGCCATGGTTCTGGGACCCCAAGTGACAGGGCTTATAACCTTTTGGTAATGTAATGCCCCGTATTCTCTTGGGTGTTTAGATGCATTCTGTTATGTACAGGCCACATTACGGGTTAAAGACAAACATCGGCGTGTGGCGTGACGTTGATGTTGACAAACGCAGATAAACAGTTCAATGAGGATGAGATGTACTGTGAGGCCGGCCTGTACTGTGACTATTAGTTTGTTCAGGTAAAGATCACCGATTGTTCAGAACTCGCCTGAGGTGCCGGATCTCCGGAATTCATTTATTGGAAGAGCAGGCAGAACAATTCATTAATTCCCAGTAAGTACTGGTTTTATTTATCTTGTGGAATGGAGAACAGGAGCAGGCGGTAGACCTTTGGGTACAGCAAGATCCTCATATAAAGATTTATTGAGCCCGTTTGCCAAAATCATACATCCCGAGTAAAAAACATCCTCATTAGGCTGACGTCATACGGTCTAGTCCCAGTGTAATCCTTGTAGTCCCTATCAGTGAGACGGAGAAGGCTTGTATATCTGCAGGATGGGATGGGGGGGTCTATCATAGTTACATGATTGAGATTTAGTCATAATAGGCATTGGGGGAACAGAACCAGCCCAGTGATCTGTCACATAACAAAAATAGACAGAACCAGAATCTGTACCACAGACCTCATTCTAGTGACTTTACAAAAGAATACAATTTGCACTTTTTATGAGTTATAATTAGTTTACAGATAAAACCAAAATTGGTTCCAATAACGTTAATGAAAACCTGGCTTCCCAAAGCTCCTGATAGCTAAACAACACTGGTGGAACCGTGTCACATCTTTTTCCCTTTTCTATTCTGTTTTCCATGGACCGGAAAGTGTCAGGACTAGACCTGGTGGACAGTGGTGGCCAATTATGTTCCCTGTGCCATCCCGGCCACTCTAGGTGCAAATATAAAGCTTCGCCTGCCTCAACACTGCACATTTTGGCTTCATTTTTCTTGGGTTCTAGAAGTTCTTGCCCTGGTATTGGGTGTAGCCCAGGTTCAGACTGTGGATGTAGTGGAGAATGCGGGTACAAAGGTGGTGCTGCAGAGAATGGATGGCAGACGGGGATGCCAAGGCACAAAAGGGACTGCTGTGTAGATTAGTGGAAGTTGCAGGGGGCTACGGAGGTTTAAAGGTCTTACAGTTGTAGAGGAACGCTTCAGTACCTTTTAGGGGAGCTGCAGGCACAAAAGTTCTAGAAGAACATGGACTCCGTGCTCAAGCACTGACACAACGTCCCACTTGATTTCAAATAGAGGATGCAGTCCCGTGATTATGGTTGGCAACTCATCCCTTTAAACCCGAACACATTAATTACAAAGGTTCTGTGGCTGATTAAGGCTATGTTTCCACTATTGCGTCCCCAAAGTCGCGGATTTGGAGACACTGTGACTTGAGTCACACTAATTAGAATGAGGACTATTGAAATACATTGGTTTTGACTTGTCATGCGACTTGACACGTGTCAAGTCACAAAACAAGTCGCAGTAGTGGAAACAGAGCCTTAGGAGGTAATTAAACTCACTTGGTGCCTTATGTGCATTTAATTAGCTTCAGAACCTGTGTAATTCAAAGGTGTTCGGGTTTAAAGTGATGAGGTGGCAACTCTACCCGTGATGTGTCATATGATGCAGCCACCACACTCCAGGTAACACCCAGATGTGGCTGCCGGCAAAAGAAAAGACACCAACACTGGAACACAAGCCAACTGGAAGTCAATCGACCCAAACCAAGCTCTCTTATTCTCCTGCTTGTTCTGTAGACCATGGTGTTTAGATGAGCTGTTTGGGCCAAGCAACAGTTCAGCCCCAAACATCGCCCTTTCGGGTGTTTGCATGTTCTCCCGCCGAGCACCCCACAATGTACTTGCGTGCCGCACAATGCGTTTTTAACAGCTCTGATTGGCTGAAGCAATTCACCTGACCAGCAGTCAGGGCAAAGAGCAGTGTGAGAGCTCTGATTGGGCAAAGTTATGACTTTGTCCAATCATGGCTCAGTGCTCATAGTCTCACCCCACACTATAAAAGGTTCCTTCCCGTGGAGATAGATCTGAGCTCAGTGGTGACAAGAATGTTTTAGCAAGCTAGTTAGTCCCCTTTCACGCTACCGCAACTCCAAAGTCACGCGATTTTGCGGGCGCGATATTAGGGAATGTCTGTATAACTTGCATCAAAGTTGGACCAAAGTAGTGCAGGGACTACTCTGAAGTCGGCACGACTTGAAGTCGTACTAATATGAATGGTTGTCATTGGAAATCATGGGGAACGACTTGTCATGTGACTTTGCAGTCCCAAGTCGCAGGACAAGTCATTGGAGTGTGGATCACCTGTATAGAGGTATCAGTACAGAGCTGGGTGTGTCCACACAAGGAATATAATACACATAAAGGGGGTGGGGAGAGGAGGGGAGAGGAGGGGAGAGGAGGGTCTGACCAGATTTCAGTTCATATAAAAGGCTCCTCACACCTGTACCCAGCATAGTGTGTGCCGTCACATCGATCACCATGGTAAGTTATATTACCTATAGAGAGTTTATATTACCCGTCCTCACCCATCATCATTGTGTTCTCTTCTCCCCATCCCCAGACTGCAATCCTCAAACCCACCAACAAAATGTTCTGTCTTCTGATCTTTCTGAGTCTCTTCTCTGCCTACAGCACCCAGGTGAGTGCCTACCTTTCCTCATTATACAGAGGGAGTACCTATCTTTCCTCATTACCAGAGGGTGTACCTACCTTTCCTCATTATACAGGGGGAGTACCTACCTTTCCTCATTACCAGGGGGAGTACCTACCTTTCCTCATTACCAGGGGGAGTACCTACCTTTCCTCATTACCAGGGGGAGTACCTACCTTTCCTCATTATACAGGGGGAGTACCTACCTTTCTTTATTATACAAGGGGAGTACCTACTTTTCCTCACTACCAGGGGGAGTACCTACCTTTCCTCATGACATGGATGAGTACCTACCTTTCCTCATTACATGGGCGAGTACCTACTTTTCCTCGTTACCAGGGGGAGTACCTACCTTTCCTCATTGTGGAGGACAATAATACAGTTGTTATTAATAGGAGGCATAGAAAACTGTGACTGGGGAGGGGACATTAGAGTGTAAGCTCCTCTGGTACAGAGACTGATGTGATTGGCTCAGTGATCTCTGTACAGCACTGCGGTATATGTCAGCGCTATATAAATGTATAATAATAATATTAGTGGATGGGGAGGTTGGAGATCAGATGATGGAACCTCCTCATATGTTTGTATAGGGCGTGTTGCTGGACTGGGATATACCGAGATTGGCGGATGAATATGAGATCGCAAAAGAGGAAGAATTTCTGAAAACTTTCTATGAAAAAGAGCTGGAGGAATATCGGAATACTGCAAAGACCCTCAAAGTAAGAAAATAATTTACATCATTATAATATGGACCCCCAAGTGTCATTGTTCAGGGACCCCCAAGTGTAAGGGTGTCATTGTTCTGTGCCCCAAAATGTCAGGGTGTCATTGTTCTGGAACCCCAAGTGTCAGGGTGTCATTGTTCTGTGCCCCCAAAGTGTCAGGGTGTCATTGTTCTGGGACCCTAAGTGTCAGGGTGTTATTGTTTTGGGGCCCCCAAGTGTCAGGTTGTCATTGTTCTGCGCCCCCAAAGTGTCAGGGTGTCATTGCTCTGGGGCCCCAAAGTGTCAGGTTGTCATTGTTCTGCGCCCCCAAAGTGTCAGGGTGTCATTGCTCTGGGGCCCCAAAGTGTCATGGTGTCATTGTTCTGGGACCCCAAAGTATCAGGGTGTCATTGTTCTGGGGACCCCAAGTGTCAGGGTGTCATTGTTCTGGGACCCCAAAGTATCAAGGTGTCATTGTTCTGGGGCCCCCAAGTGTCAGGGTGTCATTGTTCTGGGGCCCCCAAGTGTCAGGGTGTCATTGTTCTGGGACCCCAAAGTATCAGGGTGTCATTGTTCTGGGGACCCCCAAGTGTCAGGTTTTCATTGTTCTGGGGCCCCAAAGTGTTAGGGTGTCATTGTTCTGGGGCCCCCAAGTGTAAGGTTGTCAATGTTCTGCGACTCCCAAGTATCAGGGTGCCATTGTTCTGAGGCCCCCAAGTGTCAGGGTGTCATTGTTCTGGGGCCCCCAAGTGTCAGGGTGTCATTGTTCTGGGGCCTCCAAGTGTCAGGTTGTCATTGTTCTGGGACCCCCAAGTGTCAGGGTGTCATTGTTCTGTGCCCCCCAAGTGTCAGGATGTCATTGTTCTGGGGCCCCCAAGTGTCAGGATGTCATTGTTCTGGGGCCCCAAAGTGTTAGGGTGTCATTGTTCTGCGACCCCCATGTGTCAGGGTGCCATTGTTCTGCGCCCCCAAGTGTGAGGTTGTCATTGTTCTTTGCCACCAAGTGTCAGGGTGCCATTTTTCTGGGGCCCCGAAGTATCAAGTTGCCATTGTTCTGGGATCCCCAAGTGTCAGGGTGTCATTGTTCTAGGGCCCCCAAGTGTCAGGGTGTCATTGTTCTGGGGCCCCCAAGTGTAAGGGTGTCATTGTTCTGGGACCCCCAAGTGTCAGGGTGTCATTGTTCTGTGCCCCCCAAGTGTCAGGATGTCATTGTTCTGGGGCCCCCAAGTGTCAGGATGTCATTGTTCTGGGGCCCCAAAGTGTTAGGGTGCCATTGTTCTGCGCCCCCAAGTGTGAGGTTGTCATTGTTCTTTGCCACCAAGTGTCAGGGTGCCATTTTTCTGGGGCCCCGAAGTATCAAGTTGTCATTGTTCTGGGATCCCCAAGTGTCAGGGTGTCATATTTCTGCACCGCCAAGTGTCAGGGTGTCATTGTTCTGGGATCCCTAAGTGTCAGGGTGTCATTGTTCTAGGGCCCCCAAGTGTCAGGGTGTCATTGTTCTGGGGCCCCCAAGTGTAAGTAGGTCATTGTTCTGGGACCCCCAAGTGTCAGGGTGTTATTGTTTTGGGACCCCCAAGTGTCAGGGTGTCATTGTTCTGGGGCCCCCAAGTGTTAGGGTGTCATTGTTCTGGGACCCCCAAGTGTCAGGATGTCATTGTTCTGGGGCCCCAAAGTGTTAGGGTGTCATTGTTCTGGGGCCCCCCAAGTGTCAGGATGTTATTGTTCTGGGAACCCCAAGTGTCAGGATGTCATTGTTCTGGGGCCCCAAAGTGTTAGGGTGTCATTGTCCTGGGACCCCCATGTGTCAGGGTGTCATTGTTCTGCGCCCCCAAGTTTAAGGTTGTCATTGTTCTTCGCCACCAAGTCTCAGGGTGCCATTGTTCTAGGGGCCCCCAAGTGACAGGGTGTCATTGTTCTGGGATCCCCAAGTGTCAGGGTGTCATTGTTTTGGGACCCCCAAGTGCCAGGGTGTCATTGTTCTGAGACCCCCAATTGTCAAGGTGTCATTTTTCTGCACCGCCAATTGTCAGGGTGCCATTGTTCTGGGATCCCTAAGTATCAGGGTGTCATTGTTCTGGGGCCCCAAAAGTGTCAGGGTGTCATTGTTCTGCACCCCCCAAGTGTCAGTGTGTCATTGTTCTGGGGCCCCCAAGTGTCAGTGTGTCATTGTTCTGGGGCCCTGAAGTGTAGGGTGTCATTGTTCTGGGACCCCCAAGTGTCAGGGTGTCATTGTTCTGGGACCCCCAAGTGTCAGGGTGCAATTGTTCTGGAACCCCCAAGTGTTAGGGCGTCATTGTTCTGCACCCCCCAAGTGTCAGTGTGTCATTGTTCTGGGGCCCCCAAGTGTCAGTGTGTCATTGTTCTGGGGCCCCGAAGTGTAGGGTGTCATTGTTCTGGGACCCCCAAGTGTCAGGGTGTCATTGTTCTGGGACCCCCAAGTGTCAGGGTGCAATTGTTCTGGAACCCCCAAGTGTTAGGGCGTCATTGTTCTGCACCCCCCAAGTGTCAGTGTGTCAATGTTCTGTGCCCCCCAATTGTCAGGGTGTTATTGTTCTAGGAACCCCAAGTGTCAGGTTGTCATTATTCTGGGGGCCCCAAGAGTAGGGTTGTCATTGATCTTTGGCCCCAAAGTGTTAGGGTTCATTGTTCTGGGGCCTCCAAGTGTCAAGGTGTCATTGTTTTGAGACCCCCAAGTGTCAGGGTGTCGTTGTTCTGGGACCCCCAAGTGCCAGGGTGTCATTGTTCTGGGGCCCCCAAGTGTCAGGGTGTCATTTTTCTGCACCCCCAAAGGTCAGAGTGTCATTGTTCTGGGGCCCCCAAGTGTTAGGGTGTCATTGTTCTGGGACCCCCAAGTGTCAGGGTGTCATTGTTCTGGGGCCCCCAAGTGTCAGGGTGTCATTGTTCTGGGACCCCCAAGTGTCAGCGTGTTATTGTTCTGGGACCCGCAAGTGTCAGGTTGTCATTTTTCTGGGACCCTCAAGTGTCAGGGTGTCATTGTTCTGCACCCCCCAAGTGTCGGGGTGTCATTGTTCATTGCCCCCCAAGTGTCAGAGTGTCATTGTTCTGGGGCCCCCAAGTGTCAGGGTGTCATTGTTCTGTGCCCTCCAAGTGTTAGGGTGTCATTTGTCTGGGGCCCCCAAGTGTTAGGGTGTCATTGTTCTGGGACCCCCAAGTGTCAGGGTGTCATTGTTCTGGGGCCCCCAAGTGTTAGGATGTCATTGTTCTGGGACCCCCAAGTTTCAGGGTGTCATTGTTCTGCACCCCCAAGTGTAAGGTTGTCATTGTTCTTTGCCACCAAGTGTTAGGGTGTCATTGTTCTGGGGCCTTCAAGTGTCAGGGTGTCAATGTTCTGGGACCCCCAAGTGTCAGGGTGTCATTGTTCTGGGACCCCCAAGTGTCAGGGTGTCATTGTTCTGGGGCCCCCAAGTGTCAGGGTGTCATTGTTCTGTGCCCCCCATTAGTCAGGGTGTCATTGTTCTGTGCCCCCAAGTGTTAGGGTGTCATTGTTCTGGGGCCCCCAAGTGTTAGGTTGTCATTTTTCTGGGACCCTCAAGTGTCAGGGTGTCAATGTTCTGTGCCCCCCAATTGTCAGGGTGTTATTGTTCTAGGAACCCCAAGTGTCAGGTTGTCATTATTCTGGGGCCCCCAAGAGTAGGGTTGTCATTGATCTTTGGCCCCAAAGTGTTAGGGTTCATTGTTCTGGGGCCTCCAAGTGTCAAGGTGTCATTGTTTTGAGACCCCCAAGTGTCAGGGTGTCGTTGTTCTGGGACCCCCAAGTGCCAGGGTGTCATTGTTCTGGGGCCCCCAAGTGTCAGGGTGTCATTTTTCTGCACCCCCAAAGGTCAGAGTGTCATTGTTCTGTGCCCCCAAGTGTCAGGGTGTCATTGTTCTGGGGCCCCCAAGTGTTAGGGTGTCATTGTTCTGGGACCCCCAAGTGTCAGGGTGTCATTGTTCTGGGGCCCCCAAGTGTCAGGGTGTCATTGTTCTGGGACCCCCAAGTGTCAGCGTGTTATTGTTCTGGGACCCGCAAGTGTCAGGTTGTCATTTTTCTGGGACCCTCAAGTGTCAGGGTGTCATTGTTCTGCACCCCCCAAGTGTCAGGGTGTCATTGTTCTGCACCCCCCAAGTGTCAGGGTGTCATTGTTCATTGCCCCCCAAGTGTCAGAGTGTCATTGTTCTGGGGCCCCCAAGTGTCAGGGTGTCATTGTTCTGTGCCCTCCAAGTGTTAGGGTGTCATTTGTCTGGGGCCCCCAAGTGTTAGGGTGTCATTGTTCTGGGACCCCCAAGTGTCAGGGTGTCATTGTTCTGGGGCCCCCAAGTATTAGGATGTCATTGTTCTGGGACCCCCAAGTTTCAGGGTGTCATTGTTCTGCGCCCCCAAGTGTAAGGTTGTCATTGTTCTTTGCCACCAAGTGTTAGGGTGTCATTGTTCTGGGGCCTTCAAGTGTCAGGGTGTCAATGTTCTGGGACCCCCAAGTGTCAGGGTGTCATTGTTCTGGGACCCCCAAGTGTCAGGGTGTCATTGTTCTGGGGCCCCCAAGTGTCAGGGTGTCATTGTTCTGTGCCCCCCATTAGTCAGGGTGTCATTGTTCTGTGCCCCCAAGTGTTAGGGTGTCATTGTTCTGGGGCCCCCAAGTGTTAGGTTGTCATTTTTCTAGGACCCTCAAGTGTCAGGGTGTCATTGTCCTGGGACCCCCAAGTGTCAGGGTGTCATTGTTCATTGCCCCCGAGTGTCAGAGTGTCATTGTTCTGGGGCCCCCAAGTGTCAGGGTGTCATTGTTTTGGGACCCCCAAGTGTCATGGTGTCATTGTTCTGGGGCACCCAAGTGTTAGGGTGTCATTGTTCTGGGACCCTCAAGTGTTAAGGTATCATTGTTCTGGGACCCCCAAGTGTCAGGGTGTCATTGTTCTGGGGCCCCCAAGTGTCAGGGTGTCATTGTTTTGGGACCCCCAAGTGTCAGGGTGTCATTGTTCTGGGGCCCCCAAGCGTCAGGATGTCACTGTTATGGGGCCCCTAAGTGTCAGGATGTCATTGTTCTGGGGCCCCAAAGTGTTAGGGTGTCAATGTTCTGGGACCCCCAAGTGTCAGGGTGTCATTGTTCTGCACCCCCCAAGTGTCAGTGTGTCAATGTTCTGTGCCCCCCAATTTTTAGGGTGTCTGTTCTAGGAACCCCAAGTGTCAGGTTGTCATTATTCTGGGGCCCCCAAGTGTAAGGTTGTCATTGATCTTTGGCCCCAAAGTGTCAGGGTGTCATTGTTCTGGGGCCCCCAAGTGTCAGGGTGTCATTTTTCTGCACCCCCAAAGGTCAGGGTGTCATTGTTCTGTTCCCCCCAAGTGTCAGGGTGCCATTGTTCTGGGGCCCCCAAGTGTCAGGGTGCCATTGTTCTGGGGCCCCCAAGTGTCAGGGTGTCATTGTTCTGGGATCCCCAAGTGTCAGGGTGTCATTGTTCTGAGACCCCCAAGTGTCAGGGTGTCATTGATCTGGGGCCCCCAAGTGTCAGGGTGTCATTTTTCTGCACCGACAAGCGTCAGGGTGTCATTGTACTGGAATCCCTAAGTGTTAGGGTGCCATTGTTCTGGGGCCCCCAAGTGTCAGTGTGTCATTGTTCTGGGGCCCCGAAGTGTTAGGGTGTCATTGTTCTTCGCCACCAAGTGTTAGGGTGTCATTGTTCTGGGGCCTTCAAGTGTCAGTGTGTCATTGTTCTGGGGCCCCCAAGTGTCAGTGTGTCATTGTTCTGGGGCCCCGAAGTGTTAGGGTGTCATTGTTCTTCGCCACCAAGTGTTAGGGTGTCATTGTTCTGGGGCCTTCAAGTGTCAGGGTGTCATTGTTCTGGGACCCCCAAGTGTCAGGGTGTCATTGTTCTGGGACCCCCAAGTGTCAGGGTGTCATTGTTCTGGAACCCCCAAGTGTCAGGGTGTCATTGTTCTGGGACCCCCAAGTGTAAGTAGGTCATTGTTCTGGGACCCCCAAGTGTCAGGGTGTTATTGTTTTGGGACCCCCAAGTGTCAGGGTGTCATTGTTCTGGGGCCCCCAAGTGTTAGGGTGTCATTGTTCTGGGACCCCCAAGTGTCAGGATGTCATTGTTCTGGGGCCCCAAAGTGTTAGGGTGTCATTGTTCTGGGGCCCCCCAAGTGTCAGGATGTTATTGTTCTGGGAACCCCAAGTGTCAGGATGTCATTGTTCTGGGGCCCCAAAGTGTTAGGGTGTCATTGTCCTGGGACCCCCATGTGTCAGGGTGTCATTGTTCTGCGCCCCCAAGTTTAAGGTTGTCATTGTTCTTCGCCACCAAGTCTCAGGGTGCCATTGTTCTAGGGGCCCCCAAGTGACAGGGTGTCATTGTTCTGGGATCCCCAAGTGTCAGGGTGTCATTGTTTTGGGACCCCCAAGTGCCAGGGTGTCATTGTTCTGAGACCCCCAATTGTCAAGGTGTCATTTTTCTGCCCCGCCAATTGTCAGGGTGCCATTGTTCTGGGATCCCTAAGTATCAGGGTGTCATTGTTCTGGGGCCCCAAAAGTGTCAGGGTGTCATTGTTCTGCACCCCCCAAGTGTCAGTGTGTCATTGTTCTGGGGCCCCCAAGTGTCAGTGTGTCATTGTTCTGGGGCCCTGAAGTGTAGGGTGTCATTGTTCTGGGACCCCCAAGTGTCAGGGTGTCATTGTTCTGGGACCCCCAAGTGTCAGGGTGCAATTGTTCTGGAACCCCCAAGTGTTAGGGCGTCATTGTTCTGCACCCCCCAAGTGTCAGTGTGTCATTGTTCTGGGGCCCCCAAGTGTCAGTGTGTCATTGTTCTGGGGCCCCGAAGTGTAGGGTGTCATTGTTCTGGGACCCCCAAGTGTCAGGGTGTCATTGTTCTGGGACCCCCAAGTGTCAGGGTGCAATTGTTCTGGAACCCCCAAGTGTTAGGGCGTCATTGTTCTGCACCCCCCAAGTGTCAGTGTGTCAATGTTCTGTGCCCCCCAATTGTCAGGGTGTTATTGTTCTAGGAACCCCAAGTGTCAGGTTGTCATTATTCTGGGGGCCCCAAGAGTAGGGTTGTCATTGATCTTTGGCCCCAAAGTGTTAGGGTTCATTGTTCTGGGGCCTCCAAGTGTCAAGGTGTCATTGTTTTGAGACCCCCAAGTGTCAGGGTGTCGTTGTTCTGGGACCCCCAAGTGCCAGGGTGTCATTGTTCTGGGGCCCCCAAGTGTCAGGGTGTCATTTTTCTGCACCCCCAAAGGTCAGAGTGTCATTGTTCTGGGGCCCCCAAGTGTTAGGGTGTCATTGTTCTGGGACCCCCAAGTGTCAGGGTGTCATTGTTCTGGGGCCCCCAAGTGTCAGGGTGTCATTGTTCTGGGACCCCCAAGTGTCAGCGTGTTATTGTTCTGGGACCCGCAAGTGTCAGGTTGTCATTTTTCTGGGACCCTCAAGTGTCAGGGTGTCATTGTTCTGCACCCCCCAAGTGTCGGGGTGTCATTGTTCATTGCCCCCCAAGTGTCAGAGTGTCATTGTTCTGGGGCCCCCAAGTGTCAGGGTGTCATTGTTCTGTGCCCTCCAAGTGTTAGGGTGTCATTTGTCTGGGGCCCCCAAGTGTTAGGGTGTCATTGTTCTGGGACCCCCAAGTGTCAGGGTGTCATTGTTCTGGGGCCCCCAAGTGTTAGGATGTCATTGTTCTGGGACCCCCAAGTTTCAGGGTGTCATTGTTCTGCACCCCCAAGTGTAAGGTTGTCATTGTTCTTTGCCACCAAGTGTTAGGGTGTCATTGTTCTGGGGCCTTCAAGTGTCAGGGTGTCAATGTTCTGGGACCCCCAAGTGTCAGGGTGTCATTGTTCTGGGACCCCCAAGTGTCAGGGTGTCATTGTTCTGGGGCCCCCAAGTGTCAGGGTGTCATTGTTCTGTGCCCCCCATTAGTCAGGGTGTCATTGTTCTGTGCCCCCAAGTGTTAGGGTGTCATTGTTCTGGGGCCCCCAAGTGTTAGGTTGTCATTTTTCTGGGACCCTCAAGTGTCAGGGTGTCAATGTTCTGTGCCCCCCAATTGTCAGGGTGTTATTGTTCTAGGAACCCCAAGTGTCAGGTTGTCATTATTCTGGGGCCCCCAAGAGTAGGGTTGTCATTGATCTTTGGCCCCAAAGTGTTAGGGTTCATTGTTCTGGGGCCTCCAAGTGTCAAGGTGTCATTGTTTTGAGACCCCCAAGTGTCAGGGTGTCGTTGTTCTGGGACCCCCAAGTGCCAGGGTGTCATTGTTCTGGGGCCCCCAAGTGTCAGGGTGTCATTTTTCTGCACCCCCAAAGGTCAGAGTGTCATTGTTCTGTGCCCCCAAGTGTCAGGGTGTCATTGTTCTGGGGCCCCCAAGTGTTAGGGTGTCATTGTTCTGGGACCCCCAAGTGTCAGGGTGTCATTGTTCTGGGGCCCCCAAGTGTCAGGGTGTCATTGTTCTGGGACCCCCAAGTGTCAGCGTGTTATTGTTCTGGGACCCGCAAGTGTCAGGTTGTCATTTTTCTGGGACCCTCAAGTGTCAGGGTGTCATTGTTCTGCACCCCCCAAGTGTCAGGGTGTCATTGTTCTGCACCCCCCAAGTGTCAGGGTGTCATTGTTCATTGCCCCCCAAGTGTCAGAGTGTCATTGTTCTGGGGCCCCCAAGTGTCAGGGTGTCATTGTTCTGTGCCCTCCAAGTGTTAGGGTGTCATTTGTCTGGGGCCCCCAAGTGTTAGGGTGTCATTGTTCTGGGACCCCCAAGTGTCAGGGTGTCATTGTTCTGGGGCCCCCAAGTATTAGGATGTCATTGTTCTGGGACCCCCAAGTTTCAGGGTGTCATTGTTCTGCGCCCCCAAGTGTAAGGTTGTCATTGTTCTTTGCCACCAAGTGTTAGGGTGTCATTGTTCTGGGGCCTTCAAGTGTCAGGGTGTCAATGTTCTGGGACCCCCAAGTGTCAGGGTGTCATTGTTCTGGGACCCCCAAGTGTCAGGGTGTCATTGTTCTGGGGCCCCCAAGTGTCAGGGTGTCATTGTTCTGTGCCCCCCATTAGTCAGGGTGTCATTGTTCTGTGCCCCCAAGTGTTAGGGTGTCATTGTTCTGGGGCCCCCAAGTGTTAGGTTGTCATTTTTCTAGGACCCTCAAGTGTCAGGGTGTCATTGTCCTGGGACCCCCAAGTGTCAGGGTGTCATTGTTCATTGCCCCCGAGTGTCAGAGTGTCATTGTTCTGGGGCCCCCAAGTGTCAGGGTGTCATTGTTTTGGGACCCCCAAGTGTCATGGTGTCATTGTTCTGGGGCACCCAAGTGTTAGGGTGTCATTGTTCTGGGACCCTCAAGTGTTAAGGTATCATTGTTCTGGGACCCCCAAGTGTCAGGGTGTCATTGTTCTGGGGCCCCCAAGTGTCAGGGTGTCATTGTTTTGGGACCCCCAAGTGTCAGGGTGTCATTGTTCTGGGGCCCCCAAGCGTCAGGATGTCACTGTTATGGGGCCCCTAAGTGTCAGGATGTCATTGTTCTGGGGCCCCAAAGTGTTAGGGTGTCAATGTTCTGGGACCCCCAAGTGTCAGGGTGTCATTGTTCTGCACCCCCCAAGTGTCAGTGTGTCAATGTTCTGTGCCCCCCAATTTTTAGGGTGTCTGTTCTAGGAACCCCAAGTGTCAGGTTGTCATTATTCTGGGGCCCCCAAGTGTAAGGTTGTCATTGATCTTTGGCCCCAAAGTGTCAGGGTGTCATTGTTCTGGGGCCCCCAAGTGTCAGGGTGTCATTTTTCTGCACCCCCAAAGGTCAGGGTGTCATTGTTCTGTTCCCCCCAAGTGTCAGGGTGCCATTGTTCTGGGGCCCCCAAGTGTCAGGGTGCCATTGTTCTGGGGCCCCCAAGTGTCAGGGTGTCATTGTTCTGGGATCCCCAAGTGTCAGGGTGTCATTGTTCTGAGACCCCCAAGTGTCAGGGTGTCATTGATCTGGGGCCCCCAAGTGTCAGGGTGTCATTTTTCTGCACCGACAAGCGTCAGGGTGTCATTGTACTGGAATCCCTAAGTGTTAGGGTGCCATTGTTCTGGGGCCCCCAAGTGTCAGTGTGTCATTGTTCTGGGGCCCCGAAGTGTTAGGGTGTCATTGTTCTTCGCCACCAAGTGTTAGGGTGTCATTGTTCTGGGGCCTTCAAGTGTCAGTGTGTCATTGTTCTGGGGCCCCCAAGTGTCAGTGTGTCATTGTTCTGGGGCCCCGAAGTGTTAGGGTGTCATTGTTCTTCGCCACCAAGTGTTAGGGTGTCATTGTTCTGGGGCCTTCAAGTGTCAGGGTGTCATTGTTCTGGGACCCCCAAGTGTCAGGGTGTCATTGTTCTGGGACCCCCAAGTGTCAGGGTGTCATTGTTCTGGAACCCCCAAGTGTCAGGGTGTCATTGTTCTGGGACCCCCAAGTGTAAGTAGGTCATTGTTCTGGGACCCCCAAGTGTCAGGGTGTTATTGTTTTGGGACCCCCAAGTGTCAGGGTGTCATTGTTCTGGGGCCCCCAAGTGTTAGGGTGTCATTGTTCTGGGACCCCCAAGTGTCAGGATGTCATTGTTCTGGGGCCCCAAAGTGTTAGGGTGTCATTGTTCTGGGGCCCCCCAAGTGTCAGGATGTTATTGTTCTGGGAACCCCAAGTGTCAGGATGTCATTGTTCTGGGGCCCCAAAGTGTTAGGGTGTCATTGTCCTGGGACCCCCATGTGTCAGGGTGTCATTGTTCTGCGCCCCCAAGTTTAAGGTTGTCATTGTTCTTCGCCACCAAGTCTCAGGGTGCCATTGTTCTAGGGGCCCCCAAGTGACAGGGTGTCATTGTTCTGGGATCCCCAAGTGTCAGGGTGTCATTGTTTTGGGACCCCCAAGTGCCAGGGTGTCATTGTTCTGAGACCCCCAATTGTCAAGGTGTCATTTTTCTGCCCCGCCAATTGTCAGGGTGCCATTGTTCTGGGATCCCTAAGTATCAGGGTGTCATTGTTCTGGGGCCCCAAAAGTGTCAGGGTGTCATTGTTCTGCACCCCCCAAGTGTCAGTGTGTCATTGTTCTGGGGCCCCCAAGTGTCAGTGTGTCATTGTTCTGGGGCCCTGAAGTGTAGGGTGTCATTGTTCTGGGACCCCCAAGTGTCAGGGTGTCATTGTTCTGGGACCCCCAAGTGTCAGGGTGCAATTGTTCTGGAACCCCCAAGTGTTAGGGCGTCATTGTTCTGCACCCCCCAAGTGTCAGTGTGTCATTGTTCTGGGGCCCCCAAGTGTCAGTGTGTCATTGTTCTGGGGCCCCGAAGTGTAGGGTGTCATTGTTCTGGGACCCCCAAGTGTCAGGGTGTCATTGTTCTGGGACCCCCAAGTGTCAGGGTGCAATTGTTCTGGAACCCCCAAGTGTTAGGGCGTCATTGTTCTGCACCCCCCAAGTGTCAGTGTGTCAATGTTCTGTGCCCCCCAATTGTCAGGGTGTTATTGTTCTAGGAACCCCAAGTGTCAGGTTGTCATTATTCTGGGGGCCCCAAGAGTAGGGTTGTCATTGATCTTTGGCCCCAAAGTGTTAGGGTTCATTGTTCTGGGGCCTCCAAGTGTCAAGGTGTCATTGTTTTGAGACCCCCAAGTGTCAGGGTGTCGTTGTTCTGGGACCCCCAAGTGCCAGGGTGTCATTGTTCTGGGGCCCCCAAGTGTCAGGGTGTCATTTTTCTGCACCCCCAAAGGTCAGAGTGTCATTGTTCTGGGGCCCCCAAGTGTTAGGGTGTCATTGTTCTGGGACCCCCAAGTGTCAGGGTGTCATTGTTCTGGGGCCCCCAAGTGTCAGGGTGTCATTGTTCTGGGACCCCCAAGTGTCAGCGTGTTATTGTTCTGGGACCCGCAAGTGTCAGGTTGTCATTTTTCTGGGACCCTCAAGTGTCAGGGTGTCATTGTTCTGCACCCCCCAAGTGTCGGGGTGTCATTGTTCATTGCCCCCCAAGTGTCAGAGTGTCATTGTTCTGGGGCCCCCAAGTGTCAGGGTGTCATTGTTCTGTGCCCTCCAAGTGTTAGGGTGTCATTTGTCTGGGGCCCCCAAGTGTTAGGGTGTCATTGTTCTGGGACCCCCAAGTGTCAGGGTGTCATTGTTCTGGGGCCCCCAAGTGTTAGGATGTCATTGTTCTGGGACCCCCAAGTTTCAGGGTGTCATTGTTCTGCACCCCCAAGTGTAAGGTTGTCATTGTTCTTTGCCACCAAGTGTTAGGGTGTCATTGTTCTGGGGCCTTCAAGTGTCAGGGTGTCAATGTTCTGGGACCCCCAAGTGTCAGGGTGTCATTGTTCTGGGACCCCCAAGTGTCAGGGTGTCATTGTTCTGGGGCCCCCAAGTGTCAGGGTGTCATTGTTCTGTGCCCCCCATTAGTCAGGGTGTCATTGTTCTGTGCCCCCAAGTGTTAGGGTGTCATTGTTCTGGGGCCCCCAAGTGTTAGGTTGTCATTTTTCTGGGACCCTCAAGTGTCAGGGTGTCAATGTTCTGTGCCCCCCAATTGTCAGGGTGTTATTGTTCTAGGAACCCCAAGTGTCAGGTTGTCATTATTCTGGGGCCCCCAAGAGTAGGGTTGTCATTGATCTTTGGCCCCAAAGTGTTAGGGTTCATTGTTCTGGGGCCTCCAAGTGTCAAGGTGTCATTGTTTTGAGACCCCCAAGTGTCAGGGTGTCGTTGTTCTGGGACCCCCAAGTGCCAGGGTGTCATTGTTCTGGGGCCCCCAAGTGTCAGGGTGTCATTTTTCTGCACCCCCAAAGGTCAGAGTGTCATTGTTCTGTGCCCCCAAGTGTCAGGGTGTCATTGTTCTGGGGCCCCCAAGTGTTAGGGTGTCATTGTTCTGGGACCCCCAAGTGTCAGGGTGTCATTGTTCTGGGGCCCCCAAGTGTCAGGGTGTCATTGTTCTGGGACCCCCAAGTGTCAGCGTGTTATTGTTCTGGGACCCGCAAGTGTCAGGTTGTCATTTTTCTGGGACCCTCAAGTGTCAGGGTGTCATTGTTCTGCACCCCCCAAGTGTCAGGGTGTCATTGTTCTGCACCCCCCAAGTGTCAGGGTGTCATTGTTCATTGCCCCCCAAGTGTCAGAGTGTCATTGTTCTGGGGCCCCCAAGTGTCAGGGTGTCATTGTTCTGTGCCCTCCAAGTGTTAGGGTGTCATTTGTCTGGGGCCCCCAAGTGTTAGGGTGTCATTGTTCTGGGACCCCCAAGTGTCAGGGTGTCATTGTTCTGGGGCCCCCAAGTATTAGGATGTCATTGTTCTGGGACCCCCAAGTTTCAGGGTGTCATTGTTCTGCGCCCCCAAGTGTAAGGTTGTCATTGTTCTTTGCCACCAAGTGTTAGGGTGTCATTGTTCTGGGGCCTTCAAGTGTCAGGGTGTCAATGTTCTGGGACCCCCAAGTGTCAGGGTGTCATTGTTCTGGGACCCCCAAGTGTCAGGGTGTCATTGTTCTGGGGCCCCCAAGTGTCAGGGTGTCATTGTTCTGTGCCCCCCATTAGTCAGGGTGTCATTGTTCTGTGCCCCCAAGTGTTAGGGTGTCATTGTTCTGGGGCCCCCAAGTGTTAGGTTGTCATTTTTCTAGGACCCTCAAGTGTCAGGGTGTCATTGTCCTGGGACCCCCAAGTGTCAGGGTGTCATTGTTCATTGCCCCCGAGTGTCAGAGTGTCATTGTTCTGGGGCCCCCAAGTGTCAGGGTGTCATTGTTTTGGGACCCCCAAGTGTCATGGTGTCATTGTTCTGGGGCACCCAAGTGTTAGGGTGTCATTGTTCTGGGACCCTCAAGTGTTAAGGTATCATTGTTCTGGGACCCCCAAGTGTCAGGGTGTCATTGTTCTGGGGCCCCCAAGTGTCAGGGTGTCATTGTTTTGGGACCCCCAAGTGTCAGGGTGTCATTGTTCTGGGGCCCCCAAGCGTCAGGATGTCACTGTTATGGGGCCCCTAAGTGTCAGGATGTCATTGTTCTGGGGCCCCAAAGTGTTAGGGTGTCAATGTTCTGGGACCCCCAAGTGTCAGGGTGTCATTGTTCTGCACCCCCCAAGTGTCAGTGTGTCAATGTTCTGTGCCCCCCAATTTTTAGGGTGTCTGTTCTAGGAACCCCAAGTGTCAGGTTGTCATTATTCTGGGGCCCCCAAGTGTAAGGTTGTCATTGATCTTTGGCCCCAAAGTGTCAGGGTGTCATTGTTCTGGGGCCCCCAAGTGTCAGGGTGTCATTTTTCTGCACCCCCAAAGGTCAGGGTGTCATTGTTCTGTTCCCCCCAAGTGTCAGGGTGCCATTGTTCTGGGGCCCCCAAGTGTCAGGGTGCCATTGTTCTGGGGCCCCCAAGTGTCAGGGTGTCATTGTTCTGGGATCCCCAAGTGTCAGGGTGTCATTGTTCTGAGACCCCCAAGTGTCAGGGTGTCATTGATCTGGGGCCCCCAAGTGTCAGGGTGTCATTTTTCTGCACCGACAAGCGTCAGGGTGTCATTGTACTGGAATCCCTAAGTGTTAGGGTGCCATTGTTCTGGGGCCCCCAAGTGTCAGTGTGTCATTGTTCTGGGGCCCCGAAGTGTTAGGGTGTCATTGTTCTTCGCCACCAAGTGTTAGGGTGTCATTGTTCTGGGGCCTTCAAGTGTCAGTGTGTCATTGTTCTGGGGCCCCCAAGTGTCAGTGTGTCATTGTTCTGGGGCCCCGAAGTGTTAGGGTGTCATTGTTCTTCGCCACCAAGTGTTAGGGTGTCATTGTTCTGGGGCCTTCAAGTGTCAGGGTGTCATTGTTCTGGGACCCCCAAGTGTCAGGGTGTCATTGTTCTGGGACCCCCAAGTGTCAGGGTGTCATTGTTCTGGAACCCCCAAGTGTCAGGGTGTCATTGTTCTGGGACCCCCAAGTGTCAGGGTGTCATTGTTCTGTGCCCCCCAATAGTCAGGGTGTAATTTTTCTGGGACCCAAAGTGTTAGGGTGTCAATGTTCTGGGACCCCCAAGTGTCAGGGCGTCATTGTTCTGCAGCCCACAAGTGCCAGGGTGTCATTGTTCTGTGCCCCCCAATTGTCAGGGTGTTATTGTTCTAGGAACCCCAAGTGTCGGGTTGTCATTATTCTGGGGCCCCCAAGTGTAAGGTTGTCATTGATCTTTGGCCCCAAAGTGTCAGGGTGTCATTGTTCTGGGGCCCCCAAGTGTCAGGGTGTCATTTTTCTGCACCCCCAAAGGTCAGGGTGTCATTGTTCTGTTCCCCCCAAGTGTCAGGGTGCCATTGTTCTGGGGCCCCCAAGTGTCAGGGTGCCATTGTTCTGGGGCCCCCAAGTGTCAGGGTGTCATTGTTCTGGGATCCCCAAGTGTCAGGGTGTCATTGTTCTGAGACCCCCAAGTGTCAGGGTGTCATTGATCTGGGGCCCCCAAGTGTCAGGGTGTCATTTTTCTGCACCGACAAGCGTCAGGGTGTCATTGTACTGGAATCCCTAAGTGTTAGGGTGCCATTGTTCTGGGGCCCCCAAGTGTCAGTGTGTCATTGTTCTGGGGCCCCGAAGTGTTAGGGTGTCATTGTTCTTCGCCACCAAGTGTTAGGGTGTCATTGTTCTGGGGCCTTCAAGTGTCAGTGTGTCATTGTTCTGGGGCCCCCAAGTGTCAGTGTGTCATTGTTCTGGGGCCCCGAAGTGTTAGGGTGTCATTGTTCTTCGCCACCAAGTGTTAGGGTGTCATTGTTCTGGGGCCTTCAAGTGTCAGGGTGTCATTGTTCTGGGACCCCCAAGTGTCAGGGTGTCATTGTTCTGGGACCCCCAAGTGTCAGGGTGTCATTGTTCTGGAACCCCCAAGTGTCAGGGTGTCATTGTTCTGGGACCCCCAAGTGTCAGGGTGTCATTGTTCTGTGCCCCCCAATAGTCAGGGTGTCATTTTTCTGGGACCCAAAGTGTTAGGGTGTCAATGTTCTGGGACCCTCAAGTGTCAGGGCGTCATTGTTCTGCAGCCCACAAGTGCCAGGGTGTCATTGTTCTGTGCCCCCCAATTGTCAGGGTGTTATTGTTCTAGGAACCCCAAGTGTCGGGTTGTCATTATTCTGGGGCCCCCAAGTGTAAGGTTGTCATTGATCTTTGGCCTCAAAGTGTTAGGGTGTCATTGTTCTGGGGCCTCCAAGTGTCAGGGTGTCATTGTTCTGGGGCCCCCAAGTGTCAGGGTGTCATTGTTTTGGGACCCCCAAGTGTCAGGGTGTCATTGTTCTGGAACCCCAAGTGTCAGGGTGTCATTGTTTTGGGACCCCCAAGTGTCAGGGTGTCATTGTTCTGGGACCCCAAGTGTCAGGGTGTCATTTTTCTGGGACCCCCAAGTGTCAGGGAGTCATTGTTCTAGGGCCCCCAAGTGTCAAGGTGTCATTTTTCTGCACCCCCAAAGGTCAGGGTGTCATTGTTCTGTGCCCCCCAAGTGTCAGGGTGTCATTGTTCTGTGCCCCCCAAGTGTTAGGGTGTCATTGTTCTGGGGCCCCCAAGTGTTAGGGTGTCATTGTTCTGGGACCCCCAAGTGTCAGAGTGTCATTGTTCTGGGGCCCCCAAGTGTCAGGGTGTCATTGTTCTGGGACCCTCAAGTGTCAGGGTGTCATTGTTCTGGGACCCCCAAGTGTCAGGGTGTCATTGTTCAGCACCCCCCAAGTGTCAGGGTGTCATTGTTCATTGCCCCCCAAGTGTCAGAGTGTCATTGTTCTGGGGCCCCCAAGTGTCAGGGTGTCATTGTTCTGGGGCCCCAAGTGTCAGGGTGTCATTGTTCTGGGCCCCCAAGTGTCAGGGTGTCATTGTTCTGGGACCCCCAAGTGTTATGGTGTCATTGTTCTGGTACCCCCCAGTGTTATGTTGTCATTGTTCTGGGACCCCCATATGTCAAGGTGTCATTGTTCTTGGGACCCCAAGTGTCAGGGTGTCATTGTTCTGGGACCCTCAAGCATCAGGGTGTACCCAAGTGTTAGGGTGCCATTGTTCTGGGACCCCCAATTGTTAGGGTGTCATTGTTCTGGGACCCCCAAGTGTCAGGGTGTCATTCTTCTTGGCCCCCAAGTGTCAGGGAGTCATTGTTCTGGGACCCCCGAGTGTCATGGTGTCATTGTTCTGGTACACCCAGGTGTCAGGGTGTCATTGTTCTGGGGCCCCCAAGTGTCAGGGTGTCATTGTTCTGGGGCACCCAAGTGTCAGGGTGTAATGGTTCTGGGCCCCCAAGTGTCAGGGTGTCATTGTTCTGGGACCCCCAAGTTTTATGGTGTAATTGTTCTGGTACCCCCAAGTGTCAGGGTTTCATTGTTCTGGGGCACCCAAGTGTCAGGGTGTCATTGTTCTGGGGCCCCCAAGTGTCAGGGTGTCATTGTTCTGGGACCCTAAAGTGTCAGGGTGTCATTGTTCTGGGGCCCCCAAGTGTCAGTGTGTCAATGTTCTGTGCCACCCAATTGTCAGGGTGTCATTGTTTTGCACCCCCCAAGTGTCAGGGTGTCATTGTTTTGTGCTCCCAAGTTTCAGGGTGTAATGGTTCTGGGGCCCCCAAGTGTCAGAGTGTCATTGTTCTGGGGCCCCCAAGTGTCTGGGTGCCATTGTTCTGGGGCCCCCAAGTGTCAGGGTGTCATTGTTCTTGGACCCCCCAATTGTTAGGGTGTCATTGTTCTGGGACCCCAAGTGTCAGGGTGGCATTGTTCTGGGACCCCCAAGTGTCAGGGTGTCATTGTTCTGGGGCCCCCAAGTGTCAAGGTGCCATTGTTCTAGGCCCCCAAGTGTCAGGGTGTCATTGTTCTGGGACCCCCATGGGTCAGGGTGTCATTGTTCTGGGACCCCCATATGTCAGGGTGTCATTGTTCTGGGCCCCCCAAGTGTCAGAGTGCCATTGTTCTGGGGCCCCCATGTGTCAGGGTGTCATTGTTCTTGGACCCCCAAGTGTTGGGGTGTCATTGTTCTGGGACCCCCAAGTTTCAGGGTATCATTGTTCTGGGACCCCCAAGTGTCAGGGTGTCATTGTTCTGGGACCCCCAAGTGTCATGGTGTCATTGTTCTGGGGCCCCCAAGTGTCAGGGTGTCATTGTTCTGGGGCCCCCAAGTATCAGGGTGTCATTGTTTTGGGGCCCCCAAGTGTCAGGGTGTCATTGTTCTGGGCCCCCAAGTGTCAGGGTGTCATTGTTCTGGGACCCCCAAATGTCATGGTGTCATTGTATTGGGACCCCCAAGTGTCAGGGTGTCATTGTTCTGGGGCCCCCAAGTGTCAGGGTGCCATTGTTCTGGGGCCCCCAAGTGTCAGTGTCTCATTGTTCTGGAACCCCCAATTGTTAAGGTGTCATTGTTCTGGGACCCCCAAGTGTCAGTGTGTCATTGTTCTGGGACCCCCAAGTGTCAGGGTGTCATTTTTCTGGGGCCCCCAAGTGTCAGGGTGTCATTGTTACATAACCCCCAAGTGTCATGGTGTCATTGTTCTGGTACCCCCCAAGTGTCAGGGTGTCATTGTTCTGGGGCCCCTAAGTGTCAGGGTGTCATTGTTCTGGGGCACCCAAGTGTCAGGGTGTCATTGTTCTGGGGCACCCAAGTGTCAGGGTGTAATGGTTCTGGGCCCCCAAGTGTCAGGGTGTCATTGTTCTGGGACCCCCAAGTGTTATGGTGGAATTGTTCTGGTACCCCCAAGTGTTATGGTGTCATTGTTCTGGGACCCCCATATGTCAGGGTGTCATTGTTCTGGGGCCCCCAAGTGTCAGGGTGCCATTGTTCTGGGGCCCCCAAGTGTCAGAGTGTCATTGTTCTGGGACCCCCAAGTGTTAGGGTGTCATTGTTCTGGGACCCCCAAGTTTCAGGGTGTCATTGTTCTGGGCCCCCAAGTGTCATGGTGTCCTTGTTCTGGGCCCCCCAAGTGTCAGGGTGTCATTGTTCTGGGACCCCCAAGTGTCATGGTGTCCTTGTTCTGAGGCCCCCCAAGTGTCAGGGTGCCATTGTTCTGGTGCCCCCAAGTGTCAGGGTGTCATTATTCTGGGACCCCCAAGTGTCAGGGTGTCATTGGTCTGGGGCCCTCAAGTGTCAGGGTGTCATTGTTCTGGGCCCCCAAGTGTCAGGGTGTCATTGTTCTAGTACCCCCAAGTGTTATGTTGTCATTGTTCTGGGACCCCCATATGTCAGGGTGTCATTGTTCTTGGGACCCCAAGTGTCAGGGTGTCATTGTTCTTGGGACCCCAAGTGTCAGGGTGTCATTGTTCTGGGACCCCCAAGCATCAGGGTGTACCCAAGTGTCAGGGTGCCATTGTTCTGGGACCCCCAATTGTTAGGGTGTCATTGTTCTGGGGCCCCCAAGTGTCAGGGTCTCATTGTTCTGGGACCCCCAAGTGTCAGGGTGTCATTGTTCTGGGGCCCCCAAGTGTCAGGGTGTCATTGTTCTGGGACCCCCAAGTGTCAGGGTGTCATTGTTCTGGGACCCCCAAGTGTCAGGGTGTCATTGTTCTGGGACCCTAAAGTATCAGGGTGTCATTGTTCTGGGACCCCCAAGTGTCAGGGTGTCATTGTTCTGGGGCCCCCAAGTGTCAGTGTGTCATTGTTCTGGGACCCCCAAGTGTCAGGGTGTCATTGTTCTGGGACCCCCAAGTGTCATGGTGTCATTGTTCTGGGACCCCCAAGTGTCAGGGTGTCATTGTTCTGGGATCCCCAAGTGTCAGGGTGTCATTGCTCTGGGACCCCCAAGTGTCAGGGTGTCATTGTTCTGGGACCCCCAAGTGTCATGGTGTTATTGTCCTGGGGCCCCCAAGTGTCAGGGTGTCATTGTTCTGGGACCCCCAAGTGTCAGGGTGTCATTTTTCTGGGGCCCCCAAGTGTCAGGGTGTCATTGTTCTGGGGCCCCCAAGTGTCAGGGTGTCATGACTGCTGAGGTGCAATAAGCCCAGGTCCCATCCGACTTACATGACCACTTAACATACCTTACCCCTTCTTCCCATCCAATAAAAAACCACATACAACCATTAACGTTGGAAAGGGCAAGGCCACAGCTTTATTTTAAGTCAAACATACAGCAGATATTTAAACCGTGCCAGTCACAGTTGCACTGTGAGCACTCAAAAATACAAAATAAAAGGGAGATGAAGGAGGGGCCTGTCCTTACCATGAGTGCCGGCCGGCCGTTAATCTCCCAATTACCAACAGTGCATAAAAAGGTTGCATAATGACAAAAATCGCACTCCCGGCCCTTTTAGCCCGAAATTTCTCCAAAATGACAAAAATCGCACTCCCGGCCCTTTTAGCCTGAAATGGGTCAAAAATCGCACTCCCGGCCCTTTTAGCCCGAAATGGGTCAAAAATCGCACTCCCGGCCCTTTTAGCCCGAAATGGGTCAAAAATCGCACTCCCGGCCCTTTTAGCCCGAAATGGGTCAATAATGACAAAAATCCCACTCCCGGCCCTTTTAGCCCGAAATGGGTCAAAAATGACAAAAATCGCACTCCCGGCCCTTATAGCCTGAAATGGGTCAAAAATCCCACTCCCGGCCCTTTTAGCCCGAAATGGCTCCAAAATGACAAAAATCGCACTCCCGGCCCTTTAAGCTCAAAATGGGTCAAAAATCGCACTCCCGGCCCTTTTAGCCCCAAATGGGCCAAAAATCGTACTCCCGGCCCTTTTAGCCCGAAATGGGTCAAAAATGACAAAAATCGTACTCCCTGCTCTTTTAACCCAAAATGGGTCAAAAATCGCACTCCCGGCCCTTTTAGCCCGAAATGGGTCAAAAATGACAAAAATCGCACTCCCGGCCCTTTTAGCCTGAAATGGGTCAAAAATCGCACTCCCGGCCCTTTTAGCCCGAAATGGGTCAAAAATTGCACTCCCGGCCCTTTTAGCCCGAAATGGGTCAATAATGACAAAAATCCCAATCCCGGCCCTTTTAGCCCGAAATGGGTCAATAATGACAAAAATCGCACTCCCGGCCCTTTTAGCCCGAAATGGCTCCAAAATGACAAAAATCGCACTCCCGGCCCTTTTAGCCCGAAATGGGTCAAAAATCGCACTCCCGGCCCTTTTAGCCCGAAATGGGTCAATAATGACAAAAATCGCACTCCCGGCCCTTTTAGCCCGAAATGGCTCCAAAATGACAAAAATCGCACTCCCGGCCCTTTTAGCCCGAAATGGGTCAAAAATCGCACTCCCGGCCCTTTTAGCCCGAAATGGGTCAAAAATCGCACTCCCGGCCCTTTTAGCCCGAAATGGGTCAATAATGACAAAAATCCCACTCCCGGCCCTTTTAGCCCGAAATCGGTCAAAAATGACAAAAATCGCACTCCCGGCCCTTATAGCCTGAAATGGGTCAAAAATCGCACTCCCGGCCCTTTTAGCCCGAAATGGCTCCAAAATGACAAAAATCGCACTCCCGGCCCTTTAAGCTCAAAATGGGTCAAAAATCGCACTCCCGGCCCTTTTAGCCCGAAATGGCTCCAAAATTACAAAAATCCCACTCCCGGCCCTTTTAGCCCGAAATGGGTCAAAAATCGCACTCCCGGCCCTTTTAGCCCGAAATGGGTCAACAATTACAAAAATCCCACTCCCGTCCCTTATAGCCCGAAATGGGTCAAAAATCGCACTCCCGGCCCTTTTAGCCCGAAATAGCTCCAAAATGACAAAAATCGCACTCCCGGCCCTTTTAGCCCGAAATGGGTCAAAAATCGCACTCCCGCCCTTTTAGCCCGAAATGGGTCAAAAATCGCACTCCCGGCCCTTTTAGCCCGAAATGGGTCAATAATGACAAAAATCGCACTCCCGGCCCTTTTAGCCCGAAATGGCTCCAAAATGACAAAAATCGCACTCCCGGCCCTTTTAGCCTGAAATGGGTCAAAAATCGCACTCCCGGCCCTTTTAGCCCGAAATGGGTCAAAAAATCGCACTCCCGGCCCTTTTAGCCCGAAATGGGTCAATAATGACAAAAATCCCACTCCCGGCCCTTTTAGCCCGAAATGGCTCCAAAATGACAAAAATCGCACTCCCGGCCCTTTTAGCCTGAAATGGGTCAAAAATCGCACTCCCGGCCTTATGGCCTGAAATGGGTCAAAAATCGCACTCCCGGCCCTTTTAGCCCGAAATGGCTCCAAAATGACAAAAATCGCACTCCCGGCCCTTTAAGCTCAAAATGGGTCAAAAATCGCACTCCCGGCCCTTTTAGCCCGAAATGGCTCCAAAATGACAAAAATCCCACTCCCGGCCCTTTTAGCCCCAAATGGGCCAAAAATCGCACTCCCGGCCCTTTTAGCCCGAAATGGTTCAAAAAATGACAAAAATCGTACTCCCTGCCCTTTTAGCCCGAAATGGGTCAAAAATCGCACTCCCTGCCCTTTTAGCCCGAAATGGGTCAAAAATGACAAAAATCGCACTCCCGGCCCTTTTAGCCCGAAATGGGTCAAAAATCGCACTCCCGGCCCTTTTAGCCCCAAATGGGTCAAAAAATCGCACTCCCGGCCCTTTTAGCCCGAAATGGGTCAACAATTACAAAAATCCCACTCCCGGCCCTTATAGCCCGAAATGGGTCAAAAATCGCACTCCCCGGCCCTTTTAGCCCGAAATGGGTCAAAAATCACACTCCCGGCCCTTTTAGCCCGAAATGGGTCAAAAATGACAAAAATCGCACTCCCGGCCCTTTTAGCCCGAAATGGGTCAATAATGACAAAAATCGCACTCCCGGCCCTTTTAGCCCGAAATGGGTCAAAAATCGCACTCCCGGCCCTTTTAGCCCGAAATGGGTCAATAATGACAAAAATCGCACTCCCGGCCCTTTTAGCCCGAAATGGCTCCAAAATGACAAAAATCGCACTCCCGGCCCTTTTAGCCTGAAATGGGTCAAAAATCGCACTCCCGGCCCTTTTAGCCCGAAATGGGTCAAAAATCGCACTCCCGGCCCTTTTAGCCCGAAATGGGTCAATAATGACAAAAATCCCACTCCCCGGCCCTTTTAGCCCGAAATGGGTCAAAAATGACAAAAATCGCACTCCCGGCCCTTATAGCCTGAAATGGGTCAAAAATCGCACTCCCGACCCTTTTAGCCCGAAATGGCTCCAAAATGACAAAAATCGCACTCCCCGGCCCTTTTAGCCCGAAATGGCTCCAAAATGACAAAAATCCCACTCCCAGCCCTTTTAGCCCCAAATGGGCCAAAAATCGCACTACCGGCCCTTTTAGCCCGAAATGGGTCAAAAATGACAAAAATCGTACTCCCTGCCCTTTTAACCCGAAATGGGTCAAAAATCGCACTCCCGGCCCTTTTAGCCCGAAATGGGTCAAAAATGACAAAAAATCGCACTCCCGGCCCTTTTAGCCCGAAATGGGTCAAAAAACACACTCCCGGCCCTTTTAGCCCGAAATGGGTCAATAATGACAAAAATCGCACTCCCGGCCCTTATAGCCTGAAATGGGTCAAAAATCGCACTCCCGGCCCTTTTAGCCCGAAATGGCTCCAAAATGACAAAAATCGCACTCCCGGCCCTTTAAGCTCAAAATGGGTCAAAAATCGCACTCCCGGCCCTTTTAGCCCGAAATGGGTCAATAATGACAAAAATTGCACTCCCGGCCCTTTTAGCCCGAAATAGCTCCAAAATGACAAAAATCGCACTCCCGGCCCTTTTAGCCCGAAATGGGTCAAAAATCGCACTCCCGGCCCTTTTAGCCCGAAATGGGTCAATAATGACAAAAATCGCACTCCCGGCCCTTTTAGCCCGAAATGGCTCCAAAATGACAAAAATCGCACTCCCGGACCTTTTAGCCTGAAATGGGTCAAAAATCGCACTCCCGGCCCTTTTAGCCCGAAATGGGTCAAAAATCGCACTCCCGGCCCTTTTAGCCCGAAATGGGTCAAAAATCGCACTCCCGGCCCTTTTAGCCCGAAATGGGTCAATAATGACAAAAATCCCACTCCCGGCCCTTTTAGCCCGAAATGGGTCAAAAATGACAAAAATCGCACTCCCGGCCCTTATAGCCTGAAATGGGTCAAAAATCACACTCCCGGCCCTTTTAGCCCGAAATGGCTCCAAAATGACAAAAATCGCACTCCCGGCCCTTTAAGCTCAAAATGGGTCAAAAATCGCACTCCCGGCCCTTTTAGCCCGAAATGGCTCCAAAATGACAAAAATCCCACTCCCGGCCCTTTTAGCCCCAAATGGGCCAAAAATCGTACTCCCGGCCCTTTTAGCCTGAAATGGGTCAATAATGACAAAAATCGCACTCCCGGCCCTTTTAGCCCGAAATGGCTCCAAAATGACAAAAATCGCACTCCCGGACCTTTTAGCCTGAAATGGGTCAAAAATCGCACTCCCGGCCCTTTTAGCCCGAAATGGGTCAAAAATCGCACTCCCGGCCCTTTTAGCCCGAAATGGGTCAAAAATCGCACTCCCGGCCCTTTTAGCCCGAAATGGGTCAATAATGACAAAAATCCCACTCCCGGCCCTTTTAGCCCGAAATGGGTCAAAAATGACAAAAATCGCACTCCCGGCCCTTATAGCCTGAAATGGGTCAAAAATCACACTCCCGGCCCTTTTAGCCCGAAATGGGTCAATAATGACAAAAATTGCACTCCCGGCCCTTTTAGCCCGAAATAGCTCCAAAATGACAAAAATCGCACTCCCGGCCCTTTTAGCCCGAAATGGGTCAAAAATCGCACTCCCGGCCCTTTTAGCCCGAAATGGGTCAATAATGACAAAAATCGCACTCCCGGCCCTTTTAGCCCGAAATGGCTCCAAAATGACAAAAATCGCACTCCCGGACCTTTTAGCCTGAAATGGGTCAAAAATCGCACTCCCGGCCCTTTTAGCCCGAAATGGGTCAATAATGACAAAAATCGCACTCCCGGCCCTTTTAGCCCAAAATGGCTCCAAAATGACAAAAATCGCACTCCCGGACCTTTTAGCCTGAAATGGGTCAAAAATCGCACTCCCGGCCCTTTTAGCCCGAAATGGGTCAAAAATCGCACTCCCGGCCCTTTTAGCCCGAAATGGGTCAAAAATCGCACTCCCGGCCCTTTTAGCCCGAAATGGGTCAATAATGACAAAAATCCCACTCCCGGCCCTTTTAGCCCGAAATGGGTCAAAAATGACAAAAATCGCACTCCCGGCCCTTATAGCCTGAAATGGGTCAAAAATCACACTCCCGGCCCTTTTAGCCCGAAATGGCTCCAAAATGACAAAAATCGCACTCCCGGCCCTTTAAGCTCAAAATGGGTCAAAAATCGCACTCCCGGCCCTTTTAGCCCGAAATGGCTCCAAAATGACAAAAATCCCACTCCCGGCCCTTTTAGCCCCAAATGGGCCAAAAATCGTACTCCCGGCCCTTTTAGCCCGAAATGGCTCCAAAATGACAAAAATCCCACTCCCGGCCCTTTTAGCCTGAAATGGGTCAAAAATCGCACTCCCGGCCCTTTTAGCCCGAAATGGGTCAAAAATCACACTCCCGGCCCTTTTAGCCCGAAATGGGTCAATAATGACAAAAATCCCACTCCCGGCCCTTTTAGCCCGAAATGGGTCAAAAATGACAAAAATCGCACTCCCGGCCCTTATAGCCTGAAATGGGTCAAAAATTGCACTCCCGGCCCTTTTAGCCCGAAATGGCTCCAAAATGACAAAAATCGCACTCCCGGCCCTTTAAGCTCAAAATGGGTCAAAAATCGCACTCCCGGCCATTTTAGCCCGAAATGGCTCCAAAATGACAAAAATCCCATTCCCGGCCCTTTTAGCCCCAAATGGGCCAAAAATCGCACTCCCGGCCCTTTTAGCCTGAAATGGGTCAAAAATGACAAAAATCGCACTCCCGGCCCTTTTAGCCCGAAATGGGTCAAAAATCGCACTCCCGGCCCTTTTAGCCCGAAATGGGTCAATAATGACAAAAATCGCACTCCCGGCCCTTTTAGCCCGAAATGGCTCCAAAATGACAAAAATCGCACTCCCGGCCCTTTTAGCCCGAAATGGGTCAAAAATCGCACTCCCGGCCCTTTTAGCCTGAAATGGGTCAAAAATGACAAAAATCGTACTCCCTGCCCTTTTAACCCGAAATGGGTCAAAAATCGCACTCCCGGCCCTTTTAGCCCGAAATGGGTCAAAAATGACAAAAATCGCACTCCCGGCCCTTTTAGCCTGAAATGGGTCAAAAATCGCACTCCCGGCCCTTTTAGCCTGAAATGGGTCAAAAATCGCACTCCCGGCCCTTTTAGCCCAAAATGGGTCAATAATGACAAAAATCCCACTCCCGGCCCTTTTAGCCCGAAATGGGTCAAAAATGACAAAAATCCCACTCCCGGCCCTTATAGCCTGAAATGGGTCAAAAATCGCACTCCCGGCCCTTTTAGCCCGAAATGGCTCCAAAATGACAAAAATCCCACTCCCGGCCCTTTTAGCCCCAAATGGGCCAAAAATCGCACTCCCGGCCCTTTTAGCCCGAAATGGGTCAAAAATGACAAAAATCGGACTCCCGGCCCTTTTAGCCCGAAATGGGTCAAAAATCGCACTCCCGGCCCTTTTAGCCCGAAATGGGTCAATAATGACAAAAATCGCACTCCCGGCCCTTTTAGCCCGAAATGGCTCCAAAATGACAAAAATCGCACTCCCGGCCCTTTTAGCCCGAAATGGGTCAAAAATCGCACTCCCGGCCCTTTTAGCCCGAAATGGGTCAATAATGACAAAAATCGCACTCCCGGCCCTTTTAGCCAGAAATGGCTCCAAAATGACAAAAATCGCACTCCCGGCCCTTTTAGCCCGAAATGGGTCAAAAATCGCACTCCCGGCCCTTTTAGCCCGAAATGGGTCAAAAATCACACTCCCGGCCCTTTTAGCCCGAAATGGGTCAAAAATGACAAAAATCCCACTCCCGGCCCTTATAGCCTGAAATGGGTCAAAAATCGCACTCCCGGCCCTTTTAGCCCGAAATGGCTCCAAAATGACAAAAATCGCACTCCCGGCCCTTTAAGCTCAAAATGGGTCAAAAATCGCACTCCCGGCCCTTTTAGCCCGAAATGGCTCCAAAATGACAAAAATCCCACTCCCGGCCCTTTTAGCCCCAAATGGGCCAAAAATCGCACTCCCGGCCCTTTTAGCCCGAAATGGGTCAAAAATGACAAAAATCGTACTCCCTGCCCTTTTAGCCCGAAATGGGTCAAAAATGACAAAAATCCCACTCCCGGCCCTTTTAGCCCGAAATGGGTCAAAAATGACAAAAATCGCACTCCCGGCCCTTATAGCCTGAAATGGGTCAAAAATCGCACTCCCGGCCCTTTTAGCCCGAAATGGCTCCAAAATGACAAAAATCGCACTCCCGGCCCTTTAAGCTCAAAATGGGTCAAAAATCGCACTCCCGGCCCTTTTAGCCCGAAATGGCTCCAAAATGACAAAAATCCCACTCCCGGCCCTTTTAGCCCCAAATGGGCCAAAAATCGCACTCCCGGCCCTTTTAGCCCGAAATGGGTCAAAAATGACAAAAATCGCACTCCCGGCCCTTGTAGCCCGAAATGGCTCCAAAATGACAAAAATCGCACTCCCGGCCCTTTAAGCTCAAAATGGGTCAAAAATCGCACTCCCGGCCCTTTTAGCCCGAAATGGCTCCAAAATGACAAAAATCCCACTCCCGGCTCTTTTAGCCCCAAATGGGCCAAAAATCGCACTCCCGGCCCTTTTAGCCCGAAATGGGTCAAAAATTACAAAAATCGCACTCCCGGCCCTTTTAGCCCGAAATGGGTCAAAAATCGCACTCCCGGCCCTTTTAGCCCGAAATGGGTCAATAATGACAAAAATCGCACTCCCGGCCCTTTTAGCCCGAAATGGCTCCAAAATGACAAAAATCGCACTCCCGGCGCTTTTAGCCCGAAATGGGTCAAAAATCGCACTCCCGGCCCTTTTAGCCCGAAATGGGTCAATAATGACAAAAATCGCACTCCCGGCCCTTTTAGCCCGAAATGGCTCCAAAATGACAAAAATCGCACTCCCGGCCCTTTTAGCCCGAAATGGGTCAAAAATCGCACTCCCTGCCCTTTTAGCCCGAAATGGGTCAAAAATGACAAAAATCGCACTCCCGGCCCTTTTAGCCCGAAATGGGTCAAAAATCGCACTCCCGGCCCTTTTAGCCCGAAATGGGTCAAAAATCGCACTCCCGGCCCTTTTAGCCCGAAATGGGTCAACAATTACAAAAATCCCACTCCCGGCCCTTATAGCCCGAAATGGGTCAAAAATCGCACTCCCGGCCCTTTTAGCCCGAAATGGGTCAAAAATCGAACTCCCGGCCCTTTTAGCCCGAAATGGGTCAAAAATGACAAAAATCGCACTCCCGGCCCTTTTAGCCCGAAATGGGTCAATAATGACAAAAATCGCACTCCCGGCCCTTTAAGCTCAAAATGGGTCAAAAATCGCACTCCCGGCCCTTTTAGCCCGAAATGGCTCCAAAATGACAAAAATCCCACTCCCGGCCCTTTTAGCCCCAAATGGGCCAAAAATCGCACTCCCGGGCCTTTTAGCCCGAAATGGGTCAAAAATGACAAAAATCGTACTCCCTGCCCTTTTAGCCCGAAATGGGTCAAAAATGACAAAAATCCCACTCCCGGCCCTTTTAGCCCGAAATGGGTCAAAAATGACAAAAATCGCACTCCCGGCCCTTATAGCCTGAAATGGGTCAAAAATCGCACTCCCGGCCCTTTTAGCCCAAAATGGCTCCAAAATGACAAAAATCGCACTCCCGGCCCTTTAAGCTCAAAATGGGTCAAAAATCGCACTCCCGGCCCTTTTAGCCTGAAATGGCTCCAAAATGACAAAAATCCCACTCCCGGCCCTTTTAGCCCCAAATGGGCCAAAAATCGCACTCCCGGCCCTTTTAGCCCGAAATGGGTCAAAAATGACAAAAATCGCACTCCCGGCCCTTTTAGCTCGAAATGGCTCCAAAATGACAAAAATCGCACTCCCGGCCCTTTAAGCTCAAAATGGGTCAAAAATCGCACTCCCGGCCCTTTTAGCCCGAAATGGCTCCAAAATGACAAAAATCCCACTCCCGGCCCTTTTAGCCCCAAATGGGCCAAAAATCGCACTCCCGGCCCTTTTAGCCCGAAATGGGTCAAAAATGACAAAAATCGCACTCCCGGCCCTTTTAGCCCGAAATGGGTCAAAAATCGCACTCCCGGCCCTTTTAGCCCGAAATGGGTCAATAATGACAAAAATCGCACTCCCGGCCCTTTTAGCCCGAAATGGCTCCAAAATGACAAAAATCGCACTCCCGGCCCTTTTAGCCCGAAATGGGTCAAAAATCGCACTCCCGGCCCTTTTAGCCCGAAATGGGTCAATAATGACAAATATCGCACTCCCGGCCCTTTTAACCCGAAATGGCTCCAAAATGACAAAAATCGCACTCCCGGCCCTTTTAGCCCGAAATGGGTCAAAAATCGCACTCCCTGCCCTTTTAGCCCGAAATGGGTCAAAAATGACAAAAATCGCACTCCCGGCCCTTTTAGCCCGAAATGGGTCAAAAATCGCACTCCCGGCCCTTTTAGCCCCAAATGGGCCAAAAATCGCACTCCCGGCCCTTTTAGCCCGAAATGGGTCAAAAATGACAAAAATCGTACTCCCTGCCCTTTTAGCCCGAAATGGGTCAAAAATCGCACTCCCGGCCCTTTTAGCCCGAAATGGGTCAAAAATCGCACTCCCGGCCCTTTTAGCCCGAAATGGGTCAACAATTACAAAAATCCCACTCCCGGCCCTTATAGCCCGAAATGGGTCAAAAATCACACTCCCGGCCCTTTTAGCCCGAAATGGGTCAAAAATGACAAAAATCCCACTCCCGGCCCTTATAGCCTGAAATGGGTCAAAAATCGCACTCCCGGCCCTTTTAGCCCGAAATGGCTCCAAAATGACAAAAATCGCACTCCCGGCCCTTTAAGCTCAAAATGGGTCAAAAATCGCACTCCCGGCCCTTTTAGCCCGAATGGCTCCAAAATGACAAAAATCCCACTCCCGGCCCTTTTAGCCCCAAATGGGCCAAAAATCGCACTCCCGGCCCTTTTAGCCCGAAATGGGTCAAAAATGACAAAAATCGTACTCCCTGCCCTTTTAGCCCGAAATGGGTCAAAAATGACAAAAATCCCACTCCCGGCCCTTTTAGCCCGAAATGGGTCAAAAATGACAAAAATCGCACTCCCGGCCCTTATAGCCTGAAATGGGTCAAAAATCGCACTCCCGGCCCTTTTAGCCCGAAATGGCTCCAAAATGACAAAAATCGCACTCCCGGCCCTTTAAGCTCAAAATGGGTCAAAAATCGCACTCCCGGCCCTTTTAGCCCGAAATGGCTCCAAAATGACAAAAATCCCACTCCCGGCCCTTTTAGCCCCAAATGGGCCAAAAATCGCACTCCCGGCCCTTTTAGCCCGAAATGGGTCAAAAATGACAAAAATCGCACTCCCGGCCCTTGTAGCCCGAAATGGCTCCAAAATGACAAAAATCGCACTCCCGGCCCTTTAAGCTCAAAATGGGTCAAAAATCGCACTCCCGGCCCTTTTAGCCCGAAATGGCTCCAAAATGACAAAAATCCCACTCCCGGCTCTTTTAGCCCCAAATGGGCCAAAAATCGCACTCCCGGCCCTTTTAGCCCGAAATGGGTCAAAAATTACAAAAATCGCACTCCCGGCCCTTTTAGCCCGAAATGGGTCAAAAATCGCACTCCCGGCCCTTTTAGCCCGAAATGGGTCAATAATGACAAAAATCGCACTCCCGGCCCTTTTAGCCCGAAATGGCTCCAAAATGACAAAAATCGCACTCCCGGCGCTTTTAGCCCGAAATGGGTCAAAAATCGCACTCCCGGCCCTTTTAGCCCGAAATGGGTCAATAATGACAAAAATCGCACTCCCGGCCCTTTTAGCCCGAAATGGCTCCAAAATGACAAAAATCGCACTCCCGGCCCTTTTAGCCCGAAATGGGTCAAAAATCGCACTCCCTGCCCTTTTAGCCCGAAATGGGTCAAAAATGACAAAAATCGCACTCCCGGCCCTTTTAGCCCGAAATGGGTCAAAAATCGCACTCCCGGCCCTTTTAGCCCGAAATGGGTCAAAAATCGCACTCCCGGCCCTTTTAGCCCGAAATGGGTCAAAAATGACAAAAATCGCACTCCCGGCCCTTTTAGCCCGAAATGACTCCAAAATGACAAAAATCGCACTCCCGGCCCTTTAAGCTCAAAATGGGTCAAAAATCGCACTCCCGGCCCTTTTAGCCCAAAATGGCTCCAAAATGACAAAAATCCCACTCCCGGCCCTTTTAGCCCCAAATGGGCCAAAAATCGCACTCCCGGCCCTTTTAGCCCGAAATGGGTCAAAAATGACAAAAATCGTACTCCCTGCCCTTTTAGCCCGAAATGGGTCAAAAATCGCACTCCCGGCCCTTTTAGCCCGAAATGGGTCAAAAATCGCACTCCCGGCCCTTTTAGCCCGAAATGGGTCAACAATTACAAAAATCCCACTCCCGGCCCTTATAGCCCGAAATGGGTCAAAAATCGCACTCCCGGCCCTTTTAGCCCGAAATGGGTCAAAACTGACAAAAATCGCACTCCCGGCCCTTTTAGCCCGAAATGGGTCAATAATGACAAAAATCGCACTCCCGGCCCTTTTAGCCCGAAATAGCTCCAAAATGACAAAAATCGCACTCCCGGCCCTTTTAGCCCGAAATGGGTCAAAAATCGCACTCCCGGCCCTTTTAGCCCGAAATGGGTCAATAATGACAAAAATCGCACTCCCGGCCCTTTTAGCCCGAAATGGCTCCAAAATGACAAAAATCGCACTCCCGGACCTTTTAGCCTGAGATGGGTCAAAAATCGCACTCCCGGCCCTTTTAGCCCGAAATGGGTCAAAAATCGCACTCCCGGCCCTTTTAGCCCGAAATGGGTCAAAAATCGCACTCCCGGCCCTTTTAGCCCGAAATGGGTCAATAATGACAAAAATCCCACTCCCGGCCCTTTTAGCCCGAAATGGCTCCAAAATGACAAAAATCGCACTCCCGGACCTTTTAGCCTGAAATGGGTCAAAAATCGCACTCCCGGCCCTTTTAGCCCGAAATGGGTCAAAAATCGCACTCCCGGCCCTTTTAGCCCGAAATGGGTCAAAATCGCACTCCCGGCCCTTTTAGCCCGAAATGGGTCAATAATGACAAAAATCCCACTCCCGGCCCTTTTAGCCCGAAATGGGTCAAAAATGACAAAAATCGCACTCCCGGCCCTTATAGCCTGAAATGGGTCAAAAATCGCACTCCCGGCCCTTTTAGCCCGAAATGGCTCCAAAATGACAAAAATCGCACTCCCGGCCCTTTAAGCTCAAAATGGGTCAAAAATCGCACTCCCGGCCCTTTTAGCCCGAAATGGCTCCAAAATGACAAAAATCCCACTCCCGGCCCTTTTAGCCCCAAATGGGCCAAAAATCGTACTCCCGGCCCTTTTAGCCTGAAATGGGTCAAAAATGACAAAAATCGTACTCCCTGCCCTTTTAACCCGAAATGGGTCAAAAATCGCACTCCCGGCCCTTTTAGCCCGAAATGGCTCCAAAATGACAAAAATCCCACTCCCGGCCCTTTTAGCCTGAAATGGGTCAAAAATCGCACTCCCGGCCCTTTTAGCCCGAAATGGGTCAAAAATCACACTCCCGGCCCTTTTAGCCCGAAATGGGTCAATAATGACAAAAATCCCACTCCCGGCCCTTTTAGCCCGAAATGGGTCAAAAATGACAAAAATCGCACTCCCGGCCCTTATAGCCTGAAATGGGTCAAAAATCGCACTCCCGGCCCTTTTAGCCCGAAATGGCTCCAAAATGACAAAAATCGCACTCCCGGCCCTTTAAGCTCAAAATGGGTCAAAAATCGCACTCCCGGCCCTTTTAGCCCGAAATGGCTCCAAAATGACAAAAATCCCACTCCCGGCCCTTTTAGCCCCAAATGGGCCAAAAATCGCACTCCCGGCCCTTTTAGCCCGAAATGGGTCAAAAATGACAAAAATCGCACTCCCGGCCCTTTTAGCCCGAAATGGGTCAAAAATCGCACTCCCGGCCCCTTTTAGCCCGAAATGGGTCAATAATGACAAAAATCGCACTCCCGGCCCTTTTAGCCCGAAATGGCTCCAAAATGACAAAAATCGCACTCCCGGCCCTTTTAGCCCGAAATGGGTCAAAAATCGGACTCCCGGCCCTTTTAGCCCGAAATGGGTCAATAATGCCAAAAATCGCACTCCCGGCCCTTTTAGCCCGAAATGGCTCCAAAATGACAAAATCGCACTCCCGGCCCTTTTAGCCCGAAATGGGTCAAAAATCGCACTCCCTGCCCTTTTAGCCCGAAATGGGTCAAAAATGACAAAAATCGCACTCCCGGCCCTTTTAGCCCGAAATGGGTCAAAAATCGCACTCCCGGCCCTTTTAGCCCGAAATGGGTCAAAAATCGCACTCCCGGCCCTTTTAGCCCGAAATGGGTCAACAATTACAAAAATCCCACTCCCGGCCCTTATAGCCCGAAATGGGTCAAAAATCGCACTCCCGGCCCTTTTAGCCCGAAATGGGTCAAAAATCGCACTCCTGGCCCTTTTAGCCCGAAATGGGTCAAAAATGACAAAATCGCACTCCCGGCCCTTTTAGCCCGAAATGGGTCAATAATGACAAAAATCACACTCCCGGCCCTTTTAGCCCGAAATGGCTCCAAAATGACAAAAATCGCACTCCCGGCCCTTTAAGCTCAAAATGGGTCAAAAATCGCACTCCCGGCCCTTTTAGCCCGAAATGGCTCCAAAATGACAAAAATCCCACTCCCGGCCCTTTTAGCCCCAAATGGGCCAAAAATCGCACTCCCGGCCCTTTTAGCCCGAAATGGGTCAAAAATGACAAAAATCGTACTCCCTGCCCTTTTAGCCCGAAATGGGTCAAAAATGACAAAAATCCCACTCCCGGCCCTTTTAGCCCGAAATGGGTCAAAAATGACAAAAATCGCACTCCCGGCCCTTATAGCCTGAAATGGGTCAAAAATCGCACTCCCGGCCCTTTTAGCCCAAAATGGCTCCAAAATGACAAAAATCGCACTCCCGGCCCTTTAAGCTCAAAATGGGTCAAAAATCGCACTCCCAGCCCTTTTAGCCCGAAATGGCTCCAAAATGACAAAAATCCCACTCCCGGCCCTTTTAGCCCAAATGGGCCAAAAATCGCACTCCCGGCCCTTTTAGCCCGAAATGGGTCAAAAATGACAAAAATCGCACTCCCGGCCCTTTTAGCCCGAAATGGCTCCAAAATGACAAAAATCGCACTCCCGGCCCTTTAAGCTCAAAATGGGTCAAAAATCGCACTCCCGGCCCTTTTAGCCCGAAATGGCTCCAAAATGACAAAAATCCCACTCCGGCCCTTTTAGCCCCAAATGGGCCAAAATCGCACTCCCGGCCCTTTTAGCCCGAAATGGGTCAAAAATGACAAAAATCGCACTCCCGGCCCTTTTAGCCCGAAATGGCTCCAAAATGACAAAAATCGCACTCCCGGCCCTTTTAGCCCGAAATGGGTCAAAAATCGCACTCCCGGCCCTTTTAGCCCGAAATGGGTCAATAATGACAAAAATCGCACTCCCGGCCCTTTTAGCCCGAAATGGCTCCAAAATGACAAAAATCGCACTCCCGGCCCTTTAAGCTCAAAATGGGTCAAAAATCGCACTCCCGGCCCTTTTAGCCCGAAATGGCTCCAAAATGACAAAATCCCACTCCCGGCCCTTTTAGCCCCAAATGGGCCAAAAATCGCACTCCCGGCCCTTTTAGCCCGAAATGGGTCAAAAATGACAAAAATCGCACTCCCGGCCCTTTTAGCCCGAAATGGCTCCAAAATGACAAAAATCGCACTCCCGGCCCTTTTAGCCCGAAATGGGTCAAAAATCGCACTCCCGGCCCTTTTAGCCCGAAATGGGTCAATAATGACAAAAATCGCACTCCCGGCCCTTTTAGCCCGAAATGGCTCCAAAATGACAAAAATCGCACTCCCGGCCCTTTTAGCCCGAAATGGGTCAAAAATCGCACTCCCGGCCCTTTTAGCCCGAAATGGGTCAATAATGACAAAAATCGCACTCCCGGCCCTTTTAACCCGAAATGGCTCCAAAATGACAAAAATCGCACTCCCGGCCCTTTTAGCCCGAAATGGGTCAAAAATCGCACTCCCTGCCCTTTTAGCCCGAAAAGGGTCAAAAATGACAAAAATCGCACTCCCGGCCCTTTTAGCCCGAAATGGGTCAAAAATCGCACTCCCGGCCCTTTTAGCCCGCAAATGGGTCAAAAATCGCACTCCCGGCCCTTTTTGCCCGAAATGGGTCAACAATTACAAAAATCCCACTCCCGGCCCTTATAGCCCGAAATGGGTCAAAAATCGCACTCCCGGCCCTTTTAGCCCGAAATGGGTCAAAAATGACAAAAATCGCACTCCCGGCCCTTTTAGCCCGAAATGGGTCAATAATGACAAAAATCGCACTCCCGGCCCTTTTAGCCTGAAATGGGTCAAAAATCGCACTCCCGGCCCTTTTAGCCTGAAATGGGTCAAAAATCGCACTCCCGGCCCTTTTAGCCCGAAATGGGTCAATAATGACAAAAATCCCACTCCCGGCCCTTTTAGCCCGAAATGGCTCCAAAATGACAAAAATCGCACTCCCGGCCCTTATAGCCTGAAATGGGTCAAAAATCGCACTCCCGGCCCTTTTAGCCCGAAATGGCTCCAAAATGACAAAAATCCCACTCCCGGCCCTTTTAGCCCCAAATGGGCCAAAAATCGCACTCCCGGCCCTTTTAGCCTGAAATGGGTCAAAAATCGCACTCCCGGCCCTTTTAGCCCGAAATGGGTCAATAATGACAAAAATCCCACTCCCGGCCCTTTTAGCCCGAAATGGGTCAAAAATGACAAAAATCGCACTCCCCGCCCTTATAGCCTGAAATGGGTCAAAAATCGCACTCCCGGCCCTTTTAGCCCAAAATGGCTCCAAAATGACAAAAATCGCACTCCCGGCCCTTTAAGCTCAAAATGGGTCAAAAATCGCACTCCCGGCCCTTTTAGCCCGAAATGGCTCCAAAATGACAAAAATCCCACTCCCGGCCCTTTTAGCCCCAAATGGGCCAAAAATCGCACTCCCGGCCCTTTTAGCCCGGAATGGGTCAAAAATGACAAAAATCGCACTCCCGGCCCTTTTAGCCCGAAATGGGTCAATAATGACAAAAATCCCACTCCCGGCCCTTTTAGCCCGAAATGGGTCAAAAATGACAAAAATCGCACTCCCGGCCCTTATAGCCTGAAATGGGTCAAAAATCGCACTCCCGGCCCTTTTAGTCTGAAATGGCTCCAAATGACAAAAATCGCACTCCCGGCCCTTTAAGCTCAAAATGGGTCAAAAATCGCACTCCCGGCCCTTTTAGCCCGAAATGGCTCCAAAATGACAAAAATCCCACTCCCGGCCCTTTTAGCCCCAAATGGGCCAAAAATCGCACTCCCGGCCCTTTTAGCCCGAAATGGGTCAAAAATGACAAAAATCGCACTCCCGGCCCTTTTAGCCCGAAATGGGTCAAAAATCGCACTCCCGGCCCTTTTAGCCCGAAATGGGTCAATAATGACAAAAATCGCACTCCCGGCCCTTTTAACCCGAAATGGCTCCAAAATGTCAAAAATCGCACTCCCGGCCCTTTTAGCCCGAAATGGGTCAAAAATCGCACTCCCTGCCCTTTTAGCCCGAAATGGGTCAAAAATGACAAAAATCGCACTCCCGGCCCTTTTAGCCCGAAATGGGTCAAAAATCGCACTCCCGGCCCTTTTAGCCCGCAAATGGGTCAAAAATCGCACTCCCCGGCCCTTTTAGCCCGAAATGGGTCAAAAATGACAAAAATCGCACTCCCGGCCCTTTTAGCCTGAAATGGGTCAAAAATCGCACTCCCGGCCCTTTTAGCCCGAAATGGGTCAAAAATGACAAAAATCGCACTACCGGCCCTTTTAGCCCGAAATGGGTCAATAATGACAAAAATCGCACTCCCGGCCCTTTTAGCCCGAAATGGCTCCAAAATGACAAAAATCGCACTCCCGGCCCTTTTAGCCTGAAATGGGTCAAAAATCGCACTCCCGGCCCTTTTAGCCCGAAATGGGTCAAAAATCGCACTCCCGGCCCTTTTAGCCCGAAATGGGTCAAAAATGACAAAAATCGCACTCCCGGCCCTTTTAGCCTGAAATGGGTCAATAATGATAACAATCGCACTCCCGGCCCTTTTAGCCCGAAATGGCTCCAAAATGACAAAAATCGCACTCCCGGCCCTTTTAGCCTGAAATGGGTCAAAAATCGGACTCCCGGCCCTTTAGCCCGAAATGGGTCAAAAATCGCACTCCCGGCCCTTTTAGCCCGAAATGGGTCAATAATGACAAAAATCCCACTCCCGGCCCTTTTAGCCCGAAATGGGTCAAAAATGACAAAAATCGCACTCCCGGCCCTTATAGCCTGAAATGGGTCAAAAATCGCACTCCCGGCCCTTTTAGCCCAAAATGGCTCCAAAATGACAAAAATCGCACTCCCGGCCCTTTAAGCTCAAAATGGGTCAAAAATCGCACTCCCGGCCCTTTTAGCCCGAAATGGCTCCAAAATGACAAAAATCCCACTCCCGGCCCTTTTAGCCCCAAATGGGCCAAAAATCGCACTCCCGGCCCTTTTAGCCCGAAATGGGTCAAAAATGACAAAAATCGCACTCCCGGC